>CM038223.1:132111172-132356251 GCA_021442155.1 Cymbidium sinense | reverse complement strand
AATTTAGATAAGACTTTATTCCATATGCATAAATATTTTAAAGATACAAATTTAAAATGGTTTTCCACTCTTGTAGTTATTTGTACATTCATATGTATTTAAGAATAGTGAGTATATCTAGTAAGGATATTCCAGGGATGTACGGCTTTAAGTAGCCCTAAGGAGATTTTTACCTCACTCCCCTGTCTCATAATGGCAAAGTACTTGCTTAGAACTTTTATACATTTGAATGTGTATTTAGCTAATGAGTGAAAATCTCAATTTATACAAAATTCATTTATGCATTTTTCATTTAAGTGTGCTAAAAACATATTACAAGTATAGGTATGCTTAGGATTTGATCATGTGCATGCTACATATGGTGGAAGGAAATGAATGCACATGTGTCATGTGGTAGTAATTAATTCCAATTAATCTTAAGATGCCTTTCTTATTGAATGAAGTCATTTAAAGTAAACTTAAACTTAAGATTAACTTAAAACATATAGTAAGCCATTCATTAAAGAGAACTTATTAATTAATTTTCTTTAGAAGTGACTTAAGGTAGGGATAAAATAAAGTAATCCTCTCTTTTTTGCTCTTTATAACACTTAGTTGTTAAGTGTAAACCAAATGGAACAAAAGAAAATGCTAAGTAAAATTCTCAAATCAATTAAATCACTTAAATGAAATCAACTTCCTATAATTATATCCTTTCATACTTAGAAAATCATAACAAAGCCTAGTTAAGGCATACCACACAACACACACTTTAGAAGTAAGTCACCACTTCTAGCTTTATGTTTATGGGGTGCATGGGCGATGTATGTTTAATTTTATGATGTATTATTTTTTAGATGTTAGGGTATATGCTTTGTAGGCGAATGGTAGCATGATTAACTAATCATACTTGAGATTGTGATTAAGGGGTGCTCTCTTTTGCAGGTTGCTTAATCCTAAGCATAATCTAAATTAGGATAGGTGGGCTTGGTTACCCATGTACAGGGCGCTAAGTCCAAACTATTAATATAACTTCTTGGGTTGTATGGTATGTTTAGCTAACACTTATTTTACAAGTGTAGTTAGATTTAATTTTTTTATTTTTAATGTAATCTTGCATTAGGAATTAGGATTAGTGTTATGAGGGATTAGGATGACCAGTGGCTAGAAGGCTTTGTCTTGGGAGGCCCTGTGATGCTTTTGAAGTAAGCACATTCAAATGAAGAAATGAAGGAGATATGAAGAATGAAGATAAGAAGACCCCCATAGCATTTATTCATTTATAAATTATAATTATTCTTTCATATTTTAGGTTGTATAAGGGTAGAGCTTGGCTACCCATCTTCTCTTTTCGGGCGGCGGCACCCGACCGCACCGACCTTTTATTCTTTTATGTTAGATTTATAAAATGCTTGATGTTATGTTTAAATTGTGCAATTAAAATGGCATGCTTTTTTATAATTTTTTTATGAATGATGATTTAATGTGTGGCACGAATCTGATTAGGCTCTTAGGAAAAAATTAATTTTTCTACCCCAACTATAACTCATAACTAAATTTTCTAAATAACTCATAACTCACTCAAAGCCTAGGAATTAAATCAAAATAATTAAAAGATTTAATAACCCCTTAGCTAAATATTGTATGTTTAATATCATGCATTCATATTGCTTCACTCTTACAAAGAAAGGGTTTTCATCCTTACATGATAGGGGAGGACTTGACCTTTGAGGGTCTCCTCTGTGGTGGAAAACACTTATTTCTCTTAGATTTACCCCATAACTCATTTCAACATGCATTGAGACATATAAAAATCCTATGGCCTTTATCAAAATGAAGAGTCCAAAATCAAATAAAAAATTTGTAAGATTTAAGTCATTGCTTATACCACTCATGCTCTAGTCTCTTAGAGATTTAAGGACTTTAAGTTTCTTTCTAAATAATAACTACCATCTATCTGCAAAATCATATGATTTCTTCATGGATTTAAAGCATAAGAGGAGTTAGTTGCTCAGGTGGTTATAAGTCCATGTTTATCCTCTTGTGGTAAACTTTATGCCCATCTTTGCTTAGATTTAGGTCATGCTTTAGCCCTTACTAAAACTCTCTAGATTTAGGATCTAAGGTTACATTTCCTTCAGGTTACAATCATAAATCCTCACATCTTAAGCATTTCCATAACCTCGTATTGGTGGATTATAAGCCATAGTAATTTAAGAAAATTCAAATCAAACAAATAACTCTCTTCAATTTTAAACACATAAAACCTAATCATAGGGTATATTAGAATGCTCACTAGGTTTTCTAGTATCATGAGAATTCCTTACTCATCTCCTTTGGCTTCGATAATAAGTCTCTCCTTTTGATCCCCTTTAATTTTCTAATATAATTTATTGATAGTCTTATCTTTGAAATCTTTGGAGATAATTACTACTTTAATTGAGTATTCCTAAGAAACTCACCTTCCTTAGGATGTAATTAACTATGGGGGCTTACCCCTATAGGGAACTTTAGAACTCGATTTAATATAAATCTTACTTTATTCATCTATGTAAAATAGGAGAAAAATCTTTGGTATATTCAAAGACCCATCATGCCTTAGGAGTCTTATTAGGTGATTAGGTTTGAAGTGTGATGCCTCTATCTTTGAGATAGTCATACCTCAATGTCATACTCGATCACTTCAATAACACCCTCAGATCTGTATATTGTCCCCCCATACACATATAAAAAATAAATACCATAGAATTTTCTAGTGACTCTACTGGGGATTATTCCTCTCTTGTGGAGAAAAATTTCCATAGAAGTCGCCCTTTCAAAATTTGTTGGTTAGAAATGAAAGGGGCAAGACTATAAAAATTCATCTTTTAAACCACGGATCATGATGCTTATTCGTGAAGAGTATCAAGAAATAGTACTATCTTTGAGAGATATAAGTCACTACCCTTTAATGGACCTAATCACCTCAATAAGACTCTAAGGATGATGGGTATAAGATTCTTCCCTACTTTTACATGAAAAAGTAAAGCATGATTTATTTTAAAAGTTTGTTAAGTTCCTAATAGTTAATCATAAGGAATGATTCCTTAAGTAAATGATCATTGTGTTTGAGATTTCTAGGAAAGGACTATCAATCAATTGGTTCATTTGAAAGATATGAGATTAAAGGGATTGATCAAAGGGTAGGAGTAAGTGATGCTTTGAGGCAAAACTATCTATAGTTGGGCATTTTGAAATTAATTTAGTTTGTTTGAGTTGGTTTTCATTAGAAACTAGGACTTATGATTCCTTAACACAAGATTAAGAAATGCCTAGAGGTGAGTATGCTTATGGACCCTGAGAAGAAAACCTCGAACCTAAATCTAGGGAGCTTTGGCGGTGAAAAGCACAACCTAAATCTAAGAAATAATAGTGGTTTGCCTCCATAAGAGGACAAACCACTTTACTTACGGTGGCCACCTAACTCCTCATAATTTTAAATACATGTAGGCAAGTCTTTATGCTTATGTAAGATAGCTAGGATTATTTATTAGAAGAGACTAAGTCCTTAAACTCACTAAAGAGACTAGATCATGTAAAGGACATGCTTCAAATGACCTAGATTTAATGCAATTTAAATTTTATTTTATTTTTTTTTGGACAATTATTTTGACTCAAGCTAATAGGATTTATGAATAATGGCCAAAATAGAGTTGAAGGAGTTTCCACCATGGCTCTCAAAGGTCAAGCCAAGTTTCTCTGAAGAAAGCCCCAATCAAGAGTGAAATAAGATGCAATTGTGCATGATATTACAAAAGAAATGCTCATCCAGCTAATAGTTTACTAATTCTTTTATCTTGATTTTAAACCTAAGCTTTAGGTGAGGTTATAAGTTGTTTATTTTTAATTTGAGTTGTTAAGTTTGGTAAAAGATTTATTTTTTCCTAAAAAGCCTAATCCACATCTAGGTCATACATAAAGCAAGGAAGAAACTAGGAAAAGAATGCCACTTAATGCACAAGTTAAACAAATCATCAATCAATTTATAAAGTTAATTATAAAAAAAATAAAATGCTGTTGTGGTCGGGAACTACCGGACAAATCCAAAAAATATCAAATGTAGGTAGCCGAGTTCTACCCTTATATAACCCAGATTACAAACAAATTAAATTACAATTTAAGCAAAGGAATTCATTATTATGAGGGGTCTTCAAGCTTTATTTCTTCTTTCTTCTTCTTCCTTCTTTGGTTCTTTTCTTTTGGATGGTTGGAAGGTGGATAAGGCTTCACATGGTGCATAAGATAGGATCATGACCAATGCTCATCCTAATCCCCATAACAATCATTCCAAAATCTAATTGCACAAATTTACATGAAAAAAAAGAAAATCTAACACACTGCAAAACAAAGGTTAACTAAAACAAACCACACAAATCCCATGCATATATATTGGACTTATCACCCCACACATGGGTGACTAAGTCCACCTGGCCTATTGCATTATGCTTAAGGGTATAAAGTACCTGCAAGCAAAAGTATTTTATATTTTATTTATGATAGTTCCCCTTAAGCACAATCTCCTACAAAAAAGAATAGTTAGACTAAGAGCATTCTACCATTCATTCTATGATACACCTAACATCGTCTAAAATATATCAAAAATAAAATAAAAAAATCAAACCATGCACACCTAACCTAAAGCTAGAAGTGTGACTTAAATTTAATGTGTGTTTTGAATGTTTGTGTGATATGCTTAGCTATAGCTTTAGGTTCAAAATTTCTAAGTTAAAATATGTTCAACTTAGAGGAAGGTTTCATTTAAGTGGTTTAATTATTTTAGATTGATTTTATTTCATGTTTTGATTAAGTTCAAGTGAATCCTATAATTAATTACTAAGTTATGAAGAGAGGGAAAGAGGAGAGAACTCTTCTTTCCTTCCCTAACCTAAGTAATTCTTAAAGTAGATTCACATTTTAGTTTTGTTTAGGTGAATTTTTTGATTAGATGTTTTACTTAATCCTAAGTTTAGATAAACTCTAAACAAGCATATTCAAAGAGAAAGGCATTTTAAGATTAAATAAAATGAACCAAATTCTCAAAACACACATTATTTCAGTTCTTTCCCAACATGTATAACATGCATATGAATGAATCCTAAGCATATCTATACACATAAATGAGAATATTTAACACACTTTATGATGCATGCTAAGTAATTCATTTAAGAAAATTTAGAAGTTTAAGATGCAGGATTTTCTTTGAGTAGAAAAGGCATTTCTTATCCAATTTTCACATGCACATATGAAAGTAAGAAAGGCATAAGTGAGTACAACATGATTGTTGCACCGGGTGTGTAAGGTACAAGACTACTTAGGGCTAAAACCTTCACAACCCAGGTTGTCCAGACTAATATACCACTTTCCTTAAATACAAACATGTATAAGAGAAATGAATGGAAAAGAAAGAATGCAAAAGTTGTAGTTGATTCATTTTATTTATGCAATTTATGTATGCTAACATAGGTAACCCTTCTTAAATGATAGCATAGGAATGAATAGGGTATGGAATTAGGTAAGTGTTAGGTTCTTTTCAAATGAACCATACATTTTACTCTATTCAAAACTATACTAAAATAAGAAGAGAAAAGAAATCTATGCTAAGCACATCCATATATTCTTCACATGCAAGCTTATAATTAGAATATAAGTAGCACACTTTAGATTTTATAATTGATTTTATATGTTTTGAAAATAATTTGAATTTAGTAGTAGTAATAGCCACTCATATTTCTACTTTAGCCAACACATGCAAATTTGACATAAAGTAAACAATTTCATTTTAAACTTGAATTTGAAAAATTATGAATGCATGAAACCACATGACATACAAATTTAACATGTTGGAGAAAGACTCAAAGTAATGAAAGCATGTAAACAAATTCACTTTAATTAAATCCTAATGACATTCTTATGGAATGAGAAAGTTTAAAATAATTCAAAGTGTATTCAATGTAACTTTTATTTGAGTTTGAAATTGATTTAACTTTGAAAAAGGTGACATGAGTTTGCTATTCCTAACCCATTCCCACATATGTTTGATATTTTTGTTTAATTTTTTTTGATAATTAGATTCATTTTTATGTATTAATTAGGTTAAGGTATGAATTAACTTAATTTAACCCTTACCTACACCACCTTAGAATTAACCAAATAATTATGAGCAATGAGATAACATAAAAACTCACAAGAAATTTAAATTTGCAATGCACCTAATAAGAAAAGGCCTAATGTAATTTGGCTCATAATTAAAGATTAAGCTAAGGGGTTTAAGCTTAAGTAATTTCAAAACACCCTTTCACACATATGAATTGGGTTTTGATTTTCTTAATTGAACTTAGGTTATTAAACACCCAAGCATCTACCCAAAGTAGATTAATTAAGTTATGGAAGTTTTTAGAATTTTTAGAAATTAATTAAGGGGATAATTAATGAATTAACTCTTAATTAAGAGAGATTAAGGAGAGAAAAGGGGTTTAGGGAATAGCTTGGGAAATGCCCCAAAATTATTCTAAACCTCTTATCTAGATTTGACCTTAATCAACCTAATCATGGATTAAAATCACTAATCACACCTAATTATGATTAATTAAGTTAAGGGAGTAATTAAGAAATCCATATGCAATTCTTCTAATTAAGCCATCAATAAATCCCAAGAAAATTAAGGGAGGTAGAAGTCATCTCCTAAAATATACTTAAGAAATTTGGGATTAATCAGAGGCTTAATTAAAAGGTAATTAGCAAAATAAACTTTCAATAAAATCCAAAATCAGAGAAAATCATAACTCAAAACCCATTGAAATTAATTTTAAAATATTTTAGGTTGAATTATCTTTCCATAGAAATTTATTTCATATTTTTCTAAATTTTATTGAAGGAGATATGAATTTTAGAAGATCCCTAGATTAATTAAAATTTATTAAAGATCCCTAACTAATCCTGTAGCTTATGGCACGACGCATGGCAGCGGCGGTCAGCACGCTTTACATGCATCACTTAGTGAGGAATTCACTTAAATGTCATGTCGGGGTGGTGGAGCGATGGTGGACTTGCTTTGATCTCTACTATCCAATTTGATCGGACAACTAGAGATCTCCTTGCAGTTTTAAAAAGGATAAAGGAAATTCTAAATGTGGGAATTATCTCGGCCATCCATCCAAAATGTGCGGATGGACGACTGAGATCTCCCATGTTCTTCCCCTTGATCAATAGTGGACGCCCATGATAGGGAAGATCATCGATGAATTATTCAAACCAAATTTAACACCATCTAAAGCTAAGGCGCATCCAATGGTGGATTCACTTGAAAATTCTCTTCACAAAGGACCAACACCTCCTATGCTGGTGGTCAAAAAATTTCATACCTCTCACCGGTGCTGATTCCATGGAGCTTGATGGTTGATGAAGCTGTTGGAAGGAGCTCTTGAGGTTATGTGAATTGCTCATGGACCAACTCCCTGCTCCCCTTTTGTGGCTTTGATCCAATTCAACTCTTCCTTTGGGAACTCCAATGGAAGCTTGGGTGCACTGACTTAGCTCCCACGAGTGTATGCAAAGGATTGAAGTGGATTTGAGTGAAGAGGAAGTTAAATGAGAGGAGCTCCCCTATTTTCTAAAGAAAAGCAATTCCCTCAAGAAGCTTAGAATGCTCTGGCACTCTCTAGGGATTAGTCAATTTGAGGAATGATGGTTTTGAATTCAATTAGGGGGAGTATATCTCCCCCTTGAAGGATCAGACGGCCGCAAACCTATGTGCCATTTTGATCCAATTGATCACAATGGGAGGGTTGTTTATTCTGTTAGATGTTTGCACATGGTCGATTTGAGGCCTTGAGTGGATTTCCAACCTCCCATGTGCTTGAAATTGAGGTTTGAATTGAATTTGACCCATGGGGTGGTTTGGTCTTGGGGCCAATGGGCTGACCCAAACCCATTGGGTTGGGTGCACCACTCTTCATTAGGTCCCTTAGCTATTAGGAAAGCATCAGTGGATATGAAGAGGGTATGACCAAATTACCCATGGATTAGCCAAAATTTGTTCTATGGAGGTAGCATGGTCATTTTGCTGATTTTTCAATTTGGATATATTGGAGTATGGAGAAACTAGGTTTGGCCAAGTTTCATGAGATTTGGAATTCATTTGATAAGGTTTGGCTCATGTTGACCCATTTAGGTCAAAATGGGTCAACTTGGGTCAAGTTGACCAATTGGTCAAATTAGGTCAAACCAAGGGTTGGGTCAAGTTCATATGACCATTTGAAATATTTTGGTGGCTTTGGTTTGATTCAATTTGGCTCATATGACTTCATTTAGGTCAAATGGGTCAAGTTGACCTATTTGACCCATTTGACCTATTTGAGGTAGGTCAAGGGTAGGTTTAGGTTAGGTTAGTCATATGGAGTGGATTGATATCTTGTTTCCAATCAATTTTGGTTAAGTTCAAATTTGGCTCAACATGACCCCTTTAGGTCAAGTTGGGTCTAAGGTCAATTGGGCTAGGTTGGGTCTAGTTGGCCAATTGAGGCTTTGGTCAAGTTCCACAAGTGATTTGGAATGAACTTGACCCATTGGTTTCAATCAATTTGGCTTAGATCAAGTTTTGACACATTTTGACTTTAGGTCAAGTTGGGTCAACTTGGGTCAAGTGGCCAATTGGGCTAGGTTAGGCTCAAATGTTGACTTGGTCAAGTTCAAACATAGGTCATGAGTGAACTTAGATCAATGGTTTCAATCAATTTGGCCTATATGGTAGCTATGTTAGGTTTCATTTTGGGTTAAGTGTTGACTTGGTCAACCCTTTTTGACTTGGTTTGACCCAATTTGATTGATTGATCATCCCATGATGATTATTGATCATGATGAGGGGCATAGGTGAGTTTGATTCAATCCAATTTGGTTAGGATTAGAATTTGGCTCATATGGTCAAGTGAGCCTAAGTGGGTTAAATGACTTGGTCAAAGCTTGATTTGAGTTTGATTGATCTTGTATATGGACTTATGATTGAAATATAAATCCATTTACAAGTGGTTTGAAGTCAAATGGATTTTGATTCATTTGAAAATTTCATATTCAAAGGGAGAATATGAAGGGATTTTGGCTTTGATTTTTGAATTGGATTTTGATTGAGTGATTGAAGTTTGGATTTATATATGAGTTCATGATTGTGGAGTTGATTGAATCATGAAAGGAAATGAGGAGTTTGGCTTGATTTGAAGTTGATTTGGCTAAGTTCAAGATTTTGACTTGGAAGGCTTAGGTTTATTTTGATTTGAGTTTGATTTTTTGGAATTGGTTTTGATTGTTTGAATTTATATTTCATTTATATATGTGAATATAAATGAGAATATAAATGGATCATGAGAAAATTTCAAGGATGTGAAGTGGTTTAATCATGATTTAGGCTAAGTCCATTAAGAAGGATTTTAAAGGACTTGGAGAAAGAGTTTGGAGTTTGAATTTTGAATTTTTGGTTTGATTGATTTATATTTCATTTATATATGTAAATATAAATGAGGATATAAATGAGTTATGAGAAAATCCCATGATTTGGAATTGGTTTGATCATGATTTAGACTAAGTCCATTAATGGAAAATTAAGGACTTAAAAATTTTTTTTTAGATTTAGAATTTAATTTGAGGATTTAATTTGATTGATTGTATTTATATTTCATTTACATATGTGAATATAAATGAGAATATAAATGGATTATGAGAAAATTTCAAATATTTGAATTAGTTTTGATCATAATTTTGATTAAATCCTTAAAGGAAGATTAAGGACTCAGAAGGATTGGGACTTAGGAATTTTGATGGATTTTGATCATGGGTTTCAATCATGGATTTCAATCAAATAAGGTTGATTTGTGTTTGGGGAAAATCAATTAAGAATGATTTGAAGTTTGATTTGAAAGAAAGAAAGTGAAGAATGGTTTTAATAGGGTAGAAAATTCCCACACAGACATGACCTATTCCTATGGCTAACTCTTCTAAGTCTTGAGGCTAGGTTGAGTGTCCACCTAATCACTAGATGTGTCTTAAGACTAAGAAACTCTTAAGTCTAAGAGAGTCCTATGTCTAAGATGGAGGGTTGAGAGCTCATTCTAAAATGAGGTCAACAAAGGCAATAGGTGTGTGTGAGACAAGGAACAGCATGTATGGTGTTGGAAATGATCAACAACACCAAAAGATCATAAGCACTAACATAAATAATCTATCCTTAACCCAAGGCATAGAAAGTATCTAGAGCTTAGTACAATGTGGCACTACTCATGTCCAAGACATAAGAGAGAGGGAAGAATCCACTAAGGGATAGAGTTTGAACCTTCCACTAGGGAAGCAGGTTCAAGTCATCCACAAGGGAATGAGAGGTTTGATTTGATTTGAATCTCGAGGAAAAGATTTGATTTGTTGTTTCCGGGAAGAGGTTGAATTTGTTTCAATTTTTGTTAGATTTTAAATTTTGAGATGAACCTGGTTTTGCAAGACACTAAGTAGGAGCCATGGAGGCTAAGACCTAACTAGATTTACCAATCAAAGGGTAGTCTACTAAACACATAGTAGGACTAGCCAACCAAAGGGATGCCTTTTTTTGGTATCAGTACTAGGAAAAGCATAGTAGACTTACATCTTCCAAAGTAGAGATTGGGAAATCCATAAGAGATTGATTGAACCCAACCTAGGGATGGATTGAGTGAATCGGGACTTAGATGAACTCAAAGATAATCAAGATTTAATTTCATTTTTAATGGATTCCATTGGTTTGTGATGGGCCCTTAGTAGGAGCTATAGAGGACTTTGATTTACCAATCCAAAGGGTAGTCTACTAAACCATAGTAGGACTATCCAACCAAAGGGATGCCTTTGGTATACAAGCGTCTTGAAGAAAGCATAGGGACTTACATCCTTCAAAGTAGGGACCATTGGGGGTAATCTGGCAACATATTGACCCAACCTAGATGATTATTGAGTGAATGCCAGGACTTAGATCAACTCAAGATAGTCAAGATTAATTTCATTTTAAATTTGTATTTATTTTGATTATGATGGATCCCATAGTTTATGATGATAGTAGGGGTCATGGAGGCCTACACTCAGTTTACCAATCCAAAGGGAGTATTCTACCAACCACAAGGTAGGACTATCCAACCAAGGCGATGCCTTTTGGCTTACAATGGTCAAATATTAAGAAGAAAGCGAGGTGACTCACATCTTCTAGAAAAGAACCATTGGGTGATCGGTTACTTTGGGCAAACAAAATCGACTAGGCTACTATTAGTGAATGGACTGGGACTTAAATCAGCTCAAGGATAGTCAAAGATTAATTTTTATTTTTTTAATTTTATTTATTTTGATGGATTCATTAGCTGAAGATCATGAGAAGGAGTTTACATTGGACCTATCTCGATTCACCAAAGGGAGTAGCTTCCTAGATGGGAGAACTATCCAACCAAAGGAGTGCCTTTTGATTTTCAATGATCAATTGAAGGGAAGAAAGCTCGACTCACATCTTCCTAGAAAGACCACAGGGGATCATTTCTTTGGGCAAATACTTTTAGGGTTGCATTTTGTGGCATATCTAGAAGAATGACATAGTCTTACATCTTCAAAGCGAGATCGGGAACTTGCTTGTGGAAAATAGATTGAACCCACTAAGGGTGACTAAGTCCAGATTTATCTCAACTCGTTGTATATGGGAGTTTGCTAAAGATAGATGCTTGGGAAAAGGGGCCTTTGGAGCTTGAATTCTAATCCATAATTAATTTTATTTGTTTTATTTTTTTTTAATTAGTGGACCCTGTTGGTTTGTGAGGGATCAATGAAGGAGCTTATGTAACTTAGATCATCTGAACTAAGGGAGAATCTGCATCCGACAAATTCTCCAACAGGTGTGGTTTTAGGAAGGGGATGTCCAATCCAAAGTAATGTAGTGTTTAAATGGGTCACAAGGACATGATCCAAATAGAATGCTGAGGATGGGGCTAGGGCTTAATCCAACACCCACAGAAGATGACATGGCTAATCATATATCCAATAGGTATTTGGCTCAAGGAGAAAGCAGGGACTCATATGCAAGAGTGTGTACTCACCGGGTGAGTCATAGTCGCATAACAACACCAACCTAAGGTGTCGATTTATAATCGGCCTAGGAAGAAAGCTGGGACTCACATCCTCTATGGGGAATTGATTGGGATAGTCATCTTCGATGGCTATCCACAGGTGATCATGAATTACACGGGACTTATATCTCAAATAGTCAAGAGGAAAGGAGCCTCTGGGACTTATCCTAAACTCAAATATACTCAACCTAGTTAGAGCATGATGGCTAGTTCAAGAAGAAAGCATGAGGACTCACATCTTCTTAAACAAAGTCAACATGAGGTAGCTTATTGGCGGGTGAAGCATACTAACAATGCTCATTGGTTTGCAATGATCAAGTTAGAAAGTGGGGACTCACATCTTCTACAAGTGACCACTGGGAGACATACTAGCAGGTAGCATGTGACCTAGAGCTAATGAGTGAGTGCCAGGGGGCTTGCTCCCACATAAAAGATTTGTGTTTGTTGTTGTGCATGTGTTAAAAGGAATAGGATGCCTCTGGGGGACTCTTACACCTACCTTAAACATACTAGAGGTTTGAATGAAATGGTGCCACAAATGGCAACAAGGATTCCTACTAAGTAAGGATGTGATTGGGTTTCTCTCACACCTATCTTAGTTATGCTAATCAAAATAGGATGCCTCGGGGTTCTCTTACACCTATTCTAGCATCGGAGATTGTGTTTGTGTTGTGAAGAGGGATAGATGATGCCAGGGGACTCTTACACCTACCCTAAAAATCATGTGGATTCAAAGACAACAAACAACACTTCGAAAGAAGAGAAGATTTGATGAATGGAATCATATTTTTGTTCTTTTTTATTAATGATTATTTTTAAACATGGTTTGTTTCATGGGTAATATTTCTTTAGATAGAGCCCATTAATTGGAAGCATCCGGTGTTCCCCTTTACAATCAATAAGCTGATAAGATCCTCCTTGGCCTTCTTTATGACATAGGGGCCTTCCAAGTGGGTTCAAACTTGCCTCCCATCTTTTGATGGGAAATAATTGGTCTCCTTAGACTAACACAAGTTCTCTACTTGGAAAGACCTAGGCGAAGAACTTGTTGTGAGCTTGAATGGCCTTGTACTTCGAGGTTGGAAGCATGGCGACTCTCCTCCAAACGAGCTCTTCTAACCACAACTTGCATTGCTCTATAGTGATCTTGTTACCCAATGCTATCCTTAGTGATGGGAGTTGAACTTCTAAGGAAGAACAACTTGACCCATACACTAAGAAAATGGGTAGGCGGTTGAGTTTGGTATGGTGTAGGCCCACAGGCTTCAACCAATTTCCACTATCATTTATTGTCATCAAGTCTTCTTAGATGAGAGTTTTGTTGAATGCTTGCTAAGCCATTTTCTAGGGTAGTAGATGGTGGAGTATCTCCAATCTATACCATGTATCTTCTAGAAAAGTTGATCTTCATGCTTTTGAATGCGGTACCATTATCGATATAATTCATCGAGGCACCGAACCTATATGATATGGTTCCTGAAAAATGGAAGCACATGCTGAACTGTGACCTCTTTGAGTGAGATGACTTCAGTCCACTTGGAAAGTAGTCGGTGGTAGGTAAGATGAATCGAGGCCCCTTGGAAGAAGGAGGATCGATCAGACCTACAATGTTGGTACCCCACTCAAATGGCCATGAAGCCAATAGGGTGTAGAAGTATTGGGTGGTTGGTGGAGGACCACACCATGCACGACATTGATGGCATCTCTAGCTACATCCATGTTGTGATCATCAAGGTTAGTATCCAAGTTCTTGATCTTCATCTTCATCTTTGGTGGATTGATGTATCTACATACCTCGATTATTGCCATGGGCTTCATGTTTATCTAAACAACATAACCACATTTGGTCAAAAGGTAAGTGCCATCGATGAGCGTAGAGAGAGAGCTCTACTGATGGGCTTGTGACTTTTCTTGAGGTAGTTTTTGTTCAAATAATCAATGGTTGCCTCCTCAAGCTCCTTGTCCATTTTGGCAACAACAACCTCCCTTCAAGAGAAAGTCTCGATGAGTTACATCAATAAGGGATAAGACTTGTCTATTTTGGACCCTTATTGAAATGGACTCATCTTCGACATATAACTCTTTGGTAAGTTTGGCCAAGGCATCTACTTGTTCTCTGAGAACCTTGTAGATGGTGACTTGAGAATGGGCCAACAACTTCATGGTATACTTGGTAGTAATGATGAAGCTTGGGTTTGAGAACACGGTAAGACTGATGTTGGTTGATAACCAACTAGAATCTCAAAGATGTTGATGCTCTTGACACGATAGTGATGGCTAACCTCAAAAGCCTAATACTCATCTTCATTATTGCGGTTGGAAAGATAGTATGAGAATCTCATCACATCGTGGTTTGGAGTTAGAAGAACTATTCTACCCTTTCGGAGAATAGATCATGGTGCTTCACCTTTAAGAAAAAGAGCACCATCAAAATACATCTCCCATCGTTCGCCTCCCCTAAGTTCATGATTTGTTCATCGAGATCGTCACTAAGCGAGAATCAACAGAAGTGGGTGTTCGCTAAGAAATTTGTCATCCTTTTACCACAGGGGTATGAATGTGATATCAAACTATGAGATAATCATGGACCATGAGCCAAAATCTCAGATAGTGTTGGCCATGAGAACGTGGATTTATTAGATCAAGTTCACCTTATGAAGAGAGAAAGTATATATGTTAAGATTCAAAGATTAAAGATATATAATGTTTCAATAGGTGGATAGTTTGCTTGTGGAATCGGATGATGGCGAGGTAGTAGAGAGCTCTTCTTCCCTTTTATTGGCTTGGCTTGGGAGCAGAGAGAGTCATCTAATGCAAAGTGAGGATGAGTGGCACGGATAGAGGCTAGTGCGCTTCACCAAATACTCTTTGATGTCTTTGGCATCTTTGACACTTAATCTTGGCATCCTTTTGAAGTGCTAAAATGGATTGCATCTCTATGAGGTTGAGATAAAGCATCTTAGATATGCATCCTTGAAAGGATCGAGTTGAGTTAAACTCTTAGGAGGTGGCATTTTAAGATAGCTTTAATCTTTTTAGATCTATTTCTATTCCTGTCAAACAACTGGACTTTTTTGAGGGATTCATTTTGAGGTTATATTGTCTTAATGCTTCAAAAACTACTCTCAAGTCAAAGAGGTGGTCTTCCTTTTCTCTTAACTACTAGATCATCGACAATGGATGGATGAGTTGAAGATCAGTCGGCCCATTGGTATGTAGCACTTTTTAAGTAGAAAGGCATGACCCTATAATAAAGATTTCGATCGGGTTTTGGAAAGTAGTGTTTCTTTCATCTTTGAAGACATCTTGATTTGGTTATAGATGACCCATCCATGAAAGAGAAGACGCATGAGATGAGGCGTCCACCATTAATTAGTATAGGAAGGAAACTCATCCTTAGGACATGCCTTTATTTAAGTCCCTAAAATCAAAAATTTGGCCATTCTTCTTCTTAAGGATGAGCCGTAGGATATTTTTCTTCCATGAAATCGACATCGATCGACTTGAAATGACCTATTGTTCAATTTCTAATCGCATGCAGGATCTTAATTAATAGCATTAGGATTATTGCTGTGGACGCTACATCAGAGATAATCAGGCATTTCTTCATAACTCCATGCGATAATCTTTAAACTATCAACTAAGTATTGGTTTCTTCTTCATTCAACAATGAACTAATGTATGTCGCATGGATTTTCTTCTCTCAGGTTGATTTCTAGCTTTGTTGAATGAATCTCCTCTTCAAATTTGGTGGTGCCTCTTTGGAGATCATCTGGATCATGAGATTTCTAAACACACATTCTCATAAGAGTTGGGGATGTGTGAGAAGAACTATCAGACTCAAATGGTTGGTAACTAGGCAATAATCTTCATCATCGGACCACTTGTCAATCCTAATCGCTCTTGATTGTGCTTCCTTACTTGTATTGTTCCATAGCTTTCAAAGTACTATTCTTGGACCATGTGAGAACTAAACCTTTTCAGTATAAGATTTTGAACACAAGGTGAGTAAAAGTCAAAATGTAATTCTTTAAAAGTATCTTCCTCAAGCTCTACATCAACTTAGGGACTTGAGGATGATGATCCAAAAGAACCTTTTTTGCTTCATGTCATTGGAAGACTTAGGGACTTCCTTAACTACTAAACCTTCAACTTTTTTGAGATGTAAGTGAGGTAGAGCTAAGGTTCCCAACTCTGTAGTTTCACATAAAGATTCAAATACTTTGCTTTGCTTGGAGGCTGGTCTTCATCTCTTATGGAAAGTCACCTCCAATGGAACCGAGAGGGGTTGGGCGGTATACTAATCACATTAGACTTGTTCTATGGATTCCAAGTTTATGTGAATAGTAGGGGTACTCTATGAACTGAACATGACCTCATTGGTGAAGGCCAACTAGGGGGTCTTCCTCTGAACTACCTTTTTGCCTCTCACCTCACACGGTGGAGGTTGAGCCATCTACCCACATGTCCATATGATGGAATGAACTGGGTGGAATGTGATATGATCTATTTCTTCTTCAATTCCCCTTTCTTGCTCACTTGGACTTTATTTTTCTTTTCATCTTTTCTTTTGCTTCATTTTTTCTTTTTTATTTTTGCATTTGAATTTTGTCCAAGTTCAGAAAGGGTTTTGAGGAAGATAGTAGGTCACATCCATCATAAATCTCAACCTCTCTAAAATGGCTTTTCATCTCATTAACATTTTCAATTCCATCTTTTGAACTTGATTGATGAGGGAGGATGGAATGATCTGTATCCAAGGCCTACCAAGCAAAAAAGTGAATGAAGTATTTGAATCAATGATGTAGAACTTCAACAGTCCATCACTATCTCCAAAACTATAAAGCCGCTCACCTTGATCATTGAATCCTCTCAACATCATCCAATCTCCTTGAGTGTGGAGATGTCGATCCTCAAATAGGCAAGGGTCTTTAAAATCCTAATGTTCACCGATGCACCTAGATCCACAAGAACCGGTAGTCCGAACTTGTCCATGTCAATGTAGAGGGCGGTTGTGCTCCAAGTCCCGAAGAGGTCTTCATCATGAAGGTGATCCTTTGGGCTTCTTTTGCATAATGTGCTTCCTCACCTATAGCGGTCAGCTGAGCTAAGCATATTTAGATCAAGGAGAGCCTTGATTAGTGATTCTCTCATCTCTTTGGATAAGACAAGCATTAGCTTAGATGGACAACTTTCTTAGATGAGAAAGGATGTTGTAGTCCACCTTCCACCTTAGTCTTCCACAAATATCCAAGGGTGGAGCATCTGGAAGGGCTTCTCGATCTTATACCAATGACTTGTTTCCCTATCTTGAGGTGTTGCTAGGAGGTAGAACCTTGCCACTATGGAGGTTGACTTGGATCTCTTGTGGTAAGGTAATGAAGGTTCTGGGTGGATGATTCCAAGTCTATCTCAAGAGGTGAACCCATGATTTAGAGGGAAAGTCCTCGAGATCAAAAGAGGAAGATCATTATAGTTATTTGAAGAGTTATCATTAGGAATAGAAGAAGATAAACCATCGAAGTGACAGATGTAATTCAAATTAGCTTTATTCTTCAATTTCTTGGAATTATTTGGAGGTACAAAGTAGAAGTCAAAAGTGAGTGAGTGGAGTAAGGGATTTGATGCCCTTATCCACGATACAAGAGTTCTACTAGTAGAAGAAATAGAAGAGCTGAAATGGAAGAAGTCACTGAGGAAGAAGGTTGGAGTGGTTGGATGGGTGAGCTAAAAGGGCTATCTGACACATCTGCGAGCTCCCCACTAGAGTTGGCACGGTAACTTGCAAACCTTCCTTGGTGTTGGAGGTTTGAATTCAGGCACTGCAAGGAAAGCTTCTTGATCTTTTGATGATCTTCTTAGAGGTTTTGGATAGAAATATCCCAACCTTCTTTAGTTTTGGTAGGATCACATGTATCCCCAAAGGATTACCTAATGGCTGGAAGGTTGTTCCACAAGGTATTCCTTTGGGATAACTAACATGGAAATTATGTCAATCAATCCTTGAATGTGAAGCAATCCTCCAAAAAACAAGCTATGGTAAGGGCAAAAGTTTGGATCATGACTTTTACCTACAGTCTCTAGGCTGGGTATAGTTTCTTTAAGAGATTCTTAAAGATCTTACCTCCCTCTTAAAAGAATAAGGTTTAACTTATCTAAAGAGTAGGTGGACCATACTACAGTGGGTATACATGCCTGCTTGGTGGCGGTGGATTCTGGCCATGGAGGGTTATGGAGGCTTAGGGCTGAGGAGGCGAGGTGGGTGGTCATGGTCTCTTGGTGATCTAGATCTCTCTGATCTCTAGCTTTTACTCAATCTACTGCTCGCTCCTTTCTTCTTCTCATAGACCTTCTGTGGCTTTGCTTTAGCTGATCTTGAAAAGGCAACTGTTTGGCCTCTCCTTGTAGACTAGCCACCTTGTTGATTAGCTTCTCAAATGTCTTGATAGTGAAGCCCTTAAGCATGAAGGCAATTGGGCCATGGATATTCTTCAAGAGAATCTCAATGGCATGCTATTTGGATTTATGATTCACACTTCTCAGTTGCCATCGAGAATATAATCAACAAAGTTCACTCTGTTGTGTACAACAGATCACCTATAGTAACCCTTTGCTGAGCTTCAACAAACCTCTTGATGAAGAGTTGCTCTAACTCAAAAAATATCTTTACTGAACTATTGGGTAGTTCAACATACCAATCGAAAGCAATACCCGCTAGGCTACTAATGAAAAGGCAAAAAAGTAAGCATGCCACTACGTTCAACTAGCTATATGTGTTGCCTTGGTTTGCCATCAAAATTTTGAAGGAAGGAGGCACAAACCCTTGGGATATTGGATAACATCAAATTTCCTGGTAGGGTCTACCCTTTGGAACCAATGATCCTCCAGGGCTTGAGCCAAGCTTCCTTCACTTTGCTCAACCATGGATTTTATGTCCTTTTGTATGGAGGTACTTTCCACTACCTTCCTATACATGCTAGTGCTACCTTGGGGAGGTAAGTCTTTAGTCAAGACATTAACTCAGCTAATGTGATTGAGTAGTGGGATGAACTAAAATGGGATTACAAAACACTACAAATCATCTAGCGTCATATATCTATATCTACTCATCCTTTTACACAATTGATGGAGGTAGGTTGGCTGATGTCTTCGATCAACCTCATCACCTTCCATGGCTTTCCAGAAGAGATCCTCCTAGTGTCAACCATGCTGACTCAGTGAGTCTCCCAATAAGTCATCTTTGGGGATTATTTTCTCTTCATCATCACAATCATAAAATCTCCTTCTTCTCTTCAAGATAATGTGCAACTATCTCTCCTAAGAATGATCTATCAGGTACAAATAATCTAGGACCATTGATCACTATCATGCGAGAGCCTTGCCTCACGGAGTCAATCCTGTGGGTACTCACTAGATGAATGACACTCTTGCTAAGCTATGAGGGTCCTTGGATGTTCCACTACCATTGGTGTAGTTGGAATATCATTTAGAATATATCACCATCTCCATCTGTTGTATGGGTGGAGTGAAGAAGGACCATGATGCTGGGGGGCCACTCCACCACCACTGCGGAAGGTCGGCAGAGAGCTTCGGTCACATAATGGTAGAAGGGGTAGGATCCCTGGTCGGATCACCAATGGGGTGCACTTTTTCCAGATGTGGCCGGCGGAGATGTGAGAATCTGATGGTGGCGATGGTGGATGAGGGTAGATGGGTGGGGAGACACCACTAACTCTCTGCTATCCTCTGATGACTAGTAAAGAGGACTATCATGGTGCGGGTGCGCATTAGAAAATCAATAAGAGAAGCTGTAGGCGTTCTGAACCTCTCCCTAGCATGTGTGGGCCTCTTGAGCCTCTCACGAAAATGCTTCCCACTATGGGGATGAGGGATCAAAGGAGGACGAACTGGCGTATGCTCCCCCTGCAGGTAAAAGGCATCGAGGCATGTACACCTCTCACAAAACTCTGGCGAAAATGCACCACTAGAGGAGGTGATGAGCGGATCTCTAACATCCTCTGTCAGAGAGGATGGGCGGTTTTCATCGGTGGTGAAGTAAGAACTCATCCACAGCTATTGCCCTCTAGCTCCCTAGTGATCACGGTGTGGTGCAGATCATGTGGTTCTTATTCCTTGTATGGTAGGATGGGAGGAGTGTGAGCTAGAACCATACTAAAATGTAGGGGAGGCAAATCCTGAGACTAGGGGGGCCTTACCCTTAGAGGGTACATATGAGATGGTGCTAGCCCTCATTGGGCGACATCTAGGTGCATGTAGGGGCATACGCTGGTACTATGGTGAAGCTGGTGCACCACTTTTCTTTTAATGAGGACATGAGTTGAGGGTAAGTCAATCGATGATCGCTTCGCCGTCACCTTGGTCTACTAACTGTGGTGAGGGAGTGCCCTCACAAGTAATCGCTCCCCTCCTCTACCAAAGTGAATCGATGTATGGTCTTGATGGGGAAGCTTGATCCAAAGCTAGATCCATACCATGGGGAAGGTAAAATGAACTTAAGAACCGCCATTTCAACAACTATGACTAAAACTAAAATCTTGACTAACTATAAGAATGCAATGAGAAATGAGTTTGTATCATATGTCTGTCTTTATAGATTTTTGAATTTTGAATTTGAAAATTTGAACCCACATCTAACAACTTGGGAGTGTTAAGTGGGGTTTAAATGGATTTGAGAAGATTGATTGCAAGAGAAATTTTGAATATGAATCCAACTTCATCAAATTTAGGTATGTTGAAATATGGATTCAAAATTTTTGATAGGGATGCTTCCATAGGTTCATGTTTATTTGAATTTGAATTTTGTTTGATTTGAGGACCCTTTCCTTTAACAAATTTGGGTATGTTAAAGTAAAGGTCAAATAGATTTTGTTTTTATTTGGTGATTTTGGAATTTCACTCACTTAGCAAATTTGGGTATGCTAAGTGAAGTGTTTGAAATGGTTTTTTTTTTTTTTTTTGTTATTTTGATTTTGGAAATTTATCAGCAAATTTGCTAAGTGAAGAACCAAGTGTGTTTTGTTTGATTTTTTTAAAAATAGGATTCTTAGCAAATTTAGGTATGCTAAGAAAATCCTAAGTGTTTTTATTTTTGTTGATATTTTGATTTTTTGAAAGTAGGATCCTTAACAAATTTAGGTATGCTAAAATCTAAACATTTGTTTGTTTTGAAAGTGGAGACTTTTTAAATTTGGTAAAATTAAAGATGAAGTCCCACTTAGTTTTGTGAAATGGAAATTTTACTTAGCTTGTGTATGCTAAATAAAATTCCAAAGATGTGTTCAAAATTTTTGATTTGTTTTTTGGTTTTGAAAATGGAAACTTCTCCTTAGAAAATTTGGTATGCTATAAAAGGAAGTTTAAGGTGTTTGATTTTTTTTGACTTTGGAGACTTCATTTCAAATTTGGTATGTTAAGTGAAGTTCCAAATGGTGTTTGAAAATTTTGATTTTTGGATTTGGAGGCTTCACTTAACAAATTTGAGTATATTAAATGAAGTTCCAAAATGTGTTTGAAAATTTTGATTGTTGGACTTGGAGGCTTCACTTAACAAATTTGGGATGTTAAATGAAGTTCTAAAATGTGTTCAAAAATTTTGATTTTTGGATTTGGAGGCTTCACTTAACAAATTTGGGTACGTTAAATGAAGTTCCAAAATATGTTTTGAAAATTTTGGGTTTTGAATTTGGAGACTTGACTTAACAAATTTGGGTATGTTAAATGAAGTTCCAAAATGGTGTTTGAAAATTTTGATTTTTGGATTTGGAGACTTCACTTAATAAATTTGGGTATGTTAAATGAAGTTCCGAAATGGTGTTTGTAAATTTTTTGAAAATATGATTGTTAAACTTCAATTTTTGAAAAGAGAACTTCCATTCAACAAATTTGGGTATGTAGAATGGAAATCAATCTCATTTTTGAAATGTGAAAATTTTGCTTTGTGTGTGATTATTAGTTTTTAAAAGAGAGGAATTCTAACTTAAACATATGTGAGATATGTTTAAGTGGGATTTCCAAATGATACTAATTTTTAATTGGGAATGAAATCTTCATTTAATAAATTAAATGAAGATGTTCATATGTGCTTTTGAGAAGTTTAATTTTATTTGAAGATGAAACTTCCATTCAATAGATGTGAGTATATTGAATAAAAAGGTTATGTGTGCTTTCTAAAAACTTTATTTTGGATTTTGATTTTTTGACTTTTGGAAAGATGATTATTCATTTTGTTTTGAAAAATGGAATCTTCATCAAATTGAACTGAAAGATGATGTTCATTTGTGCTTTTGGAAAAGATTGTTAGTTTTATTTTTGAAAATTCCTACATGTAACAATTATGAGAATTGTTAAATGAGGGTGATAAAAATTTTTGTGGAAAATATCTTATTAAGTGCATTTTGGCAAAGGTGATTTTTGAAAAGTAAAGTTCTTTATGGAAGTTTTATTTTATCTTTATTATTTTAGGATGAACCTTTCCTTATCATAAGAATGATAAGGGGGGAAGTCTTTAAAATGTTTTCATTATATATAGATCTTTTTATTTTTACCCATCGGAGAACCCAACGAGGGTTTTAATACCAACAAGGAATGCAACCCTAAAACCTAAGGATGTTGGCTAACTCAACATAATAATGAAATAAGCTAAGTGCCAATAGGAAGAAGGATAGTCTTGGATTCATACGAAAGCACAAACCCACTATCAATACTCAAAGAAAATGATCATTTACCAAAGATGGAGAGAGAACCATTCATAGTGGAGTTGCTAGAAAAATCTATGGAGAAAATTTTTTGTAGAAATTTCCCTTTCAAAATCTGTTGGTTAGAAAAGAAAGGGGAAAGACTATAAAAATTCATCTTTTTTTAGAACAGATGTGCTTATTCGGTGATCAGTACATCATCAAAATAGTGTACTATCTCGAGAGATAGAAGTCACTACCTTTAATGGCCCTAATCACCTCAATAAGAACTCCTAAGGATGATGGGTCTGCATATGTACTAGGGATTCTTCCCCTACATTACATGAAAAAGTAAAATAGGGTTTATTTTAAACTAGGTTTGTTAAGTTCCCTACAGGGGCAAACCCCCATAGTTAATTACAACCTAAGGAATGGGGATTCCTTAGGAAAACTCTCGATTAAGGTAAATGATCATTGTCTTTGAAGATTTCAATAGGAAAGGACTATCAATCGATTAGTTCATTTTGAAAGATCAAATGGGATTGATCAAAATAGGGAGTTATTATTGAAGTTAAAATGGAAGATAAGTAGGAGATGTCCATGATGCTAGGAAACCTAGCGAGCATCTGAAACTATCATATAGTTGGGCTTTACTTTTTTAAAATTGATTTAGTTTATTTGAGTTGGATTTTTCAATAGAAATCTAGGACTTATGATTCTTTAACACAAGATTAAGAAAATGCCTAAGAGGTGAGGAATTATGCTTATGGACCCATAAAGGGAGAAGCAATCTTAGAACCTAAATCTAGGGAGCTTTGAGGCCAAAGCACAACCTAAATCTAAGGCAAAAATGGGTAATTGGTTTGCCTCTAGAAGAAAAGATAAATCACCCGACAGCTTGGACTTACAACCTCCTGGGGTGGCTGCCAACTAATTCTTCCTATGATTTTAAATACATGTAAGCAAGTCTTTATGCTTATGAAGATAACTAGGCTGTTATTTATTAAAAAGAGACTAAGTCCTTAAACTCACTCCCTAAAGAGACTAGATCATGTAATGGGACATGCTTCAAATGACCTAGATCTAATGCAATTTAAATTTCATTTTAGTTTAATTTTAGACAATTATTTTTGACTCAGGCTAATAGGATTTTTATGACTAATGCATGAGAAATAGAGTTAATCTTTGTTTACATGAAAAATGGTTTAGGGTATGATAATTGTTGCCTCTAGTAAAAAATTGTTATCTCCAAGCATTGATAGTGGACTTATATCTTATATGAGTCTGAGACTATCTTTCCTTCTGTTGGCACTTAACTTATTTCATTCTTAAGCAAAGCTAGGCAACATTCCTTAGGTTTTAGGACTTCACTCATTGTATGTCTTGAAGCCCCTATTGGGTCCCCCAATAGGTGAAAGATAAGATTAACTAATGAAAGGATATGGCTAAAAATTTAGAACCTTTTTACCACTAGCTTGGTAAGGCAAGGTTCATCTTATATTTAAGAAAATAAACTCTTTTTTTCAAAGTACCACTTTCCAAAAGCACTTTTCCAAAATTCACATAACAAAATAATCGTACAAAATTCACAAGAAGTTTACAAAAAGCATAAAATTCATATAACCAAACCTCATTTAACAATTCCCACAATTGTTACATGGATGTTCTTTTCAAAATCAAAATCAAAATCAACAATTTTTAAAATCCCTTTTTCAAAAGAACATTTTTGAAAATGGCTATCTCTATTCAACATAACCAAATTTGTTGAACAGAGATTCCATTTTCAAATAAATTCATGACATAAAACTAAAACTTCACTTAACATATTTCATATGTGCTAGAGTTGAAGTTCCCCTCTTTTCAAAAGCAAGAAATCACACACAAAAATTAAGACATATTTGAACTCCATTTAGCATACTCAAATTTGTCAAATGAGAGTTTCCCTTTCTTTTGGAAAATCAAAATAGACTGAATTCTATTTAAGACACTTACATTTATTAAATAAAATTCCTCTTTTCCAAAGTCTTGAACATCAATACACATTTGGACTCCATTTGACATACCCAAATTTGTCAAATGAGAGTCCCATTTTCAAAAATCACAAAAAATAAAATAAATTGAACTCTATTTAACATACCTAAATTTGTTAAATAGATTTCCCTCTTTTAAAAATCATGAATACACCTAACTCCTACTTAACATACCAAATTTGTTAAGTAAGTGCCTCATTTTCAAATCATTAATACACTTGACTCCTACTTAACATACCAAATTTGTTAAGAGCCTAATTTCCAAAGCATGATACACTTGACTCTCACTTAACATACCAAATTTGTTAAGTAAGAGCCTCATTTTCAAACCAACGCACATCAAACACATTTGGCCTCTACTTAACATACCAAATTTGTTAAGTAAAGGCCTCATTTTTCAAATCAAATCAACATATATCACACACATAACCAATCATAACAAAAAAAGATATTTCCATAAAAGTTTCAAATTAAAAACCTTTTTTAGCATACCTAAATTTGCTAAGTAAAAGTTTTCCAAATAAACTTTCAAACAAGACATATAACATATATATATATATATATATATATATATATATATATATATATATATATATATATATATATATATATATATATATATATATATATATATATATATATATATATATATATATATATATATATATCTCTCTCTCTCTCTCTCTCTTTCTCTCTAAAGTCTCTCCAAATATTTGAACCTCGCTCAACATGCTTAAATTTGTTGAGTATGGGTTATAAATCAAAATCATATGACAAAGTCTCTCCTCCAATTGTCAAAGATCTCTCCAAAAATTCAATGAACCCCACTTAGCAAACCTAAATTTGTTAAGTGTGGGTTCAAATTCCAAATCAAGTTTAGGGTCAATAATTGAAGAAAAATATCAAAGCAAGGGTTTGACTCAATTATGTTTCAATAAATGCAGTGATTTTGCACAGTCAGTCTTTTTAGCCTTCAGTCAATGCAGTGATTATGGCTTTAGCAAGTTTGTTTTCTTCTTCTCCTCTGTTGTAGATCTAGCCTTGGATCAGACCAATCTCACCCAAATTGTTGCCACACATCTGATTTACTTTGTCCTTGGTTTTGAGGAAGTCTAGATTACTTGTGAGGGGATTACCGTCATAACTGTTAGTAGGGAGGAGGTGGTAGGATAGACGTCACTTATCCTGTTTGACATGCCATTTGACTCCGAGTTCCTCTAATTGAAGAGGAAGGCTACAGTGGTTCCCACACCCCGATCAGTATCAGTGTTAGTGCCAGTTGATTTAGCATGGGTTCAATCAATTTCCCCTACCATAGTTCTAGTGAGGGCTACTACCTCCTCTTTGGTCACCCTAAAGGGGAAGGCTATGTTGGCTTCTGAGATAGTCTCCTCTACCTTTGAGGTAGGTTCTAGCTCTCGCTCTGATTTTCTCCCCCACACCCATTGCCGCAACAAAAATAGGAAGGTCAAGCGGGACCACAAGCGAGCAGCCAGGGAGCTCGATGCCGCTTCCCACATAGCTGAGGAGGGTTCTCCCCATGAGATTGTTGACATCACTTTTGGAGTGAGTTCTCAACTTCCTCATCACTGATCTAGAACTCTTATAGACATTAAGAGCTCCTTAGTCTTAGGACACTTCTAGTGATTAGTTGAACACTTAACTTAAGCCTAGAGACTTAGAAGGTTTAGCCATAGGAATAGGTTATGCCTTAGGGACTTAGGAAAACTTGCCTATCCTATGGCTTAAACTCAACCCATGCTTTCCTTCTCAAACCAAACATCAAATTCAAATATCAATTCAAACTTCAAATCATAAATCAAATTCCAAGTCAAATGATTCAATCCCATTATCAAATCCAAATGCCAAAACCCTTTCTAAACCCTTTGATTTTGTTTTATGGACTTAGCCTTAACCAAATTCAAATAATTCCAAACTCAAGTGATTTTCTCATGATTATATCTTCATTTATATTCCCAAATATAAATGAAAAATAAATTCAAATAGCCAAAACTAAATCCAAAATCAAACCAAAATCCAATTTATACCCTTTAAGCCAATTCCATGAACTTGGTCAAATCTTACCCAAATCAATTCAAAACCCATGGATTTCTTCATGATTCAATCATTCCTTCATTCATTGTTCCAAATATAAATATAAACTATAATTATCAAACAAAATCCAAGCCAACCCAAGTCAAACTCAAGTTAGCCCTTTTGACTTGAAATTGTCATATGAACCAAAATCCATATGGCTTCAAACCATTTGCAATTGGATTTATATTTCCATCTCAAACCCATTTATCAATAAACCTAATCTTGAATCAAGCCATGATCAAGCCAATTAGCCCATTTAGGTCCACTTGACCCAAAGTGACCTAAAAGACCTTCTTGAACCAAGTTCTAATCTAACCCAAATTGGATTGAACTGAGCCCGTCCAAACCTCATATCATGATCAACAATGATCCTAGGTTAATCAATTGTCTTGAATTGGGTCAAACCAACTCAACCTAGCCCATTGACCAAGTCAACCTTTAGCCTAAATGAAACATAAACTAGCCAAAATACACCATATGGCAAATTGACTGAAATCTTTGATTCAAACCAATTCATAATCAATGATTGAACATGACCAAATCCTTAATTGAGCCAAACCAAGTCCAATTGGCCATTAGACCCAAGTTGACCCAAATTGGCCTAAAAAGCCAAAATAGGTCAAATCATAATCCAATCCAACTTGATTGTAGCTAATGGTTCAAGTTCATTCTAAATTGATTATTGAACTTGACCAAAGCCATTATTGAGCCCAATTGACCAATTGGTCAACCTAACCTAGCCCAAATTATCCTAAAGGGTTAAATTAGCCAAAATCTAAGTTAATTTTAAATTAAACCAAACCAAAGCCTATAATCATTTTGAAATAGCTAATTGAACTTTACTCAACACCTAACCCAACCCAATTTGATCAAATTAGTCAAATTGGTTAAATTGGTCAACTTGACCCATTTATCCTACATGAACCCAAATAAGCCATAATCAAATCCAAAGCAAATTGAACCAAACCAATGACACCAATATACTCCAAATAGTCATGTCAACTTGGCCCAACCCTTGGTTTGACCCAATTTGATCAATTGGTCAACTTGACCCAACCTAACCTAATTTAACCTAAATAAGTCAAATCAAGCTAAATCAAATCAAATCAAATCAAATAAACTCCAAACCACTTAAAATTTGGGCTAACCCACTTTTGAACCATTTTAAATCTGCCCAAACCAAACCCATAGCTAAATGATCACTTTTCCCTTGGGTTTAGGACATCCCGTGAGATAAGACATACATATTGGGTCATTTCCTCCCCTTGGCCGGACATTTGACACCCACAAGTGAAACCCACCACCATTGAAAGCCATGAAAAAAGAGGTACTTTATACCTCCCACCCTTCATCCACTCATGTGAGGCCAGTGATTGATCACTTTCCAGATCCACCAAGGAAACCATCACCATCAATGTCTATAAGGTATATCCTCAGAGCCTCTCAAACTTATAGACATTTCGATAAAATCCTCATTCTTGGTTTTACGTAAAAATAAAATAGGGGAGCAAACCAGTGATTCCCATTTCCTCATTTCACAACCAAAGTGAAATTAATTTTGTGCACACCATCCTTGGACCTAGATGAGCCGAAATAAATCATTTCCCAAGCTTCCTGATGGCCGGATGGTAGAGTTTGATTAAGAACAATTTATTACATGCCATGGGTTGGTCTTTCAAGCAAACTACACCAAATCAAAACTTGTGAGGCTTAACAGGGCTTCATTTCTACAAAATGAAGCTTCCTTAATCATTGGAATTGCTGGTCACAAGCTCCGGTGAGGTATGCTATTAAAATTGATCATTAGCTCAAAATAGGTTGGTTCTTTGTGAAGGAAACTTGTGTCTCATGTGATTTCCACTGTTAGATGTGTTGTTATGCTTCTTCGAAAGTGTGGGATTAATTTCATCTCGATCCGAGCTCAGGTGAGCTCGGATCGAGCGACAATCAATGGATGGTATCCATCGCTCACTGCTCAGGAGGAGACATATCATGGATCATCCATTCTATGTGATCAGAATAAACGATCCTGATCTGATCACATGTAGAACCTCTCTTTTTTCCTTAAGAATTGCACATTTAATTGTGGCTATCTAATCTTAGATTGGATGACCCACATAGAAAGCGCGTTTGACTGCATCTGTGTCAGCCTTCAATGTGATAACTTAAATAACTAATCCCATCATGCCACGTGGAAAGCACACGCTTGATCTTGAGGATTAGGGTTAATTACTCTATTTTTGATGCTAAAACTTCCAAAATGCATAACTAATTGTTGAAAAATCCAAAAATACAAATGAGGGCTCATTTTAAAGGTATTTTAAAGGAGAATTCATTAAAATTATTATTAATTAATTTTGAATAGTAATTTCTACTTAATTAAAGTTTAATTAAAAATTTAATTAACATAATTATTTTCTGATTAATTATCCAATTAATTTAAAATTTTCCAGAGATGTTTAGGGAGATGACCTCGATCCCCCTATTTGGGATTTATTGGATAATTGATTAGGAAAACCAATGTATTAAGCCTTAATTACTCTCCTATTTTAATTAATGATAATTAAGCAAATGAAGAGTAATTAATCAATCAATTAAGCTTATTAACCTCTCTTAATGGTGATGAAGTTTATGGAAATGGATTGGGTCTCCCTCTCCCAATCCTTTCTTTAAGTCTTCTCCATTGCCTCTTAAATAATTAATTAATTACAACCCCTCAATTAATTAATTAATAAGATTAATCAAAAATCTAAATCATATCTAAACTATAATTAACTAATTGAAAGGATTTAAGGATTAAGACTTAGTCTCCATTCTTCGCCTCTTTCCCTAAGTTTATTCCATATAGTTGATTAAGGATAATTAAGACTTAATCAGATGATTAATGAACTTATATAATTTAATTTGATATACTTCTCTAATTAACTCTCGGATAGCTCTTTGGGTGTTCAATAACCTAAAGAGAGAGTTAATGAAATTATGGTTATCTCACATGTGTGAGAAAACTATAAGAGTAATTAAGTGAGCTCCTTAAGCTTAATTAATAATATGAGATAATTACATTAGGCCCCTTTCATTTCATAGAGCATTACTATTTATTTTTTTATTGGTCATATTATATAGCTCATAATTGTTTAATTAATTACCTCATAAAGTAAGTGTTAAATTGATTTAATCCATGCTAACTTAATCAATCCACAAAATCAACTTAATTACTTTTATTAAATCGACAACTCACACATGGGAATGAGATTAGAAAAACCTCTTCCACATTTTATAAATCAATTCAAACATGAAATCAAAAATGGCTTTAAGAAACTTTGGTTTATTTTAAATAGGCTTGTTTAATTTGATTGCCCTTAAGAATTAGTTGGATTGAATGAGATTGTATGCTTGTGTTTCTTTATTTCTTCCTAATCATATTAAAATGATGTATGTCACTTGTAGTCATGCATTCATTCCTCTCAAAAAGATTAATCAAGAAATGAGTTCCTTTATGTCAATTTGCATGTGATGACTTAATTAAGAACATGTGTGGCTATAATCACTACTAAATCTCAAACATATTTTCAAAAGCTTCTTAATAAATAAGAATATGTGTTGTGACTTTAGTTATACATATATATGAAGTGCATGTGAATATAAAATTAGTGTATGAAGCGATGTTTTTTTTTCTTGTATTCATATGTTGATTTGCATAAGTAAGAATGTTAAGGGTATTTTAGTGGACATCCGTGGACACGCCTTTAAGTAGCAAGGAGGTCCCTACCTCACGCCTTGGTGTTGAACAATGGACGCATTCTGTTTGATTTCATTCTTATGTATTTTGATATTAGAATTTAGATGGAGCTTTAATTCATGTACAAAATAAATCAATTCAATTGAATCCAACTTTTGAATAGTTTTCATTTCTAGAGCTTATTCATATATATATATATATATATATATATATATATATATATATATATATATATATATATATATATATATATATATATATATATATATATTTAAGAATAATGTATTAGTCCTGACATCCCAGGGAGACATGGTTTTAAGTAGTCTAAGAAGGTACCTCACTGGTGAAATAATGATCTACAAAAAAGGTGTTCGAGAAGAAGCCGTGGATAGTTTTGGGATGAGAAAAGTAGCTGAGTCCAAGATGAAACCCCGATTAGAAGCCTCCTTTTTCACCTCCTTTGCCACCACTTTGGTCTTCATATTAGCCACCACAGTCACCATAATGGCCATTCCCACCACCTCAGCAGCATACCCAATAGCGGTACTCTTATTCACTGCCAGATAGCTATTACCCACCTACTCTTGTCGATAGATTGAATAATCCATATTCATTCAAGAGGGATATAGGAAAATCTTTAAGAATCTTTAAAAGACTTTAGTTAGAGCCCAATAGGGGAGGAAGTGGGCAAGAGTAATGATCCTAACTATTTCTCCTACCATTGCATGATTAGTCATATCTTAGAGGATTGTATCACTTGTAAGATGATTTAGCGTAGCTATAAGTGTAAAGATATTTATAAAGAACAAACCATCCACATTAGAGTAATATACCTCTTAAGGTTGAGATATTCACATTAAAAGTAGTTTTAAAAAAGAAACTCATAAGTAAGGTAGCTCAAACCTCTATCAAAGAAGGTTTGAAAGCCAAAGATAACTTGAAGAATGAAACAAATAAAGAAGAATCCACCCTACTTGTACAAGAAGACAACCACCGAGTCCAACACTCCATCCATAGTTTTAGCTTCTCTTTCTCTCACTAGCTCCTTCTAGCAAAGTCAGAGTAACAAGGGCATTAAATCCCTTAATCTCCTGACTTTATATTGAATTTCTATTATGTACCTCCACCTAAAAAGAAATCAATGAAAAAAGCTTTTACATACATCTTGTCCACTTTTGATATCCTAGATTTTATTTTTGTTGAAAACTCTCCAAGTATAGAAAATAATAATAGCTCTAGTCATTTCAGTCCCCTATCTTTTGATTCAAAATCAAACTTTTCTTCAATCAATTCTGCTTTTGAGATTTTAGAGTCAACTCCACTGAGATCCCATGGAGAAGCTATAGGTGTAATGAGAAGGTAGAACTTTCCACAAGTTCATCATTCCAAGAGGTCATTGAAGTCAACTTGCGTAATGGAAAAGTTCTACCTCCTAGGGTAGCACCTCAGGATAAGGGCAAACAAGTAATTGGTTCCAATAAGCAGATAGCCCTTCCACAAGATGCGCCACTTATGGATATGCTTGTGGAGAACCAAGTCAGAGTTTATTACAATGCATTAGTGCATCTTAGAAAGTTACCAACTAAATTAAGCATATATGATGCCCTTGTCTTGTCCAAAGAAATGAGGGAATCTTTAATCAAGGCTCTACTTGGTTCAGAGATATGCTTAGCTTAGCTGGATGCTACTGAAGAGGAGGAACACAACTCAAAGAACATCTTAGGAGATACATTTAGAGATGAAGACTTATTTTTAGTGATGACCAAGCACAACCACCCTCTTTACATCACAGTGGATGTTAGCAGATACAGGCTATCAAGAGTTCTAGTTGACCAAGTTGCATCAGTCAACTTTATGAGTCTAAGAACCCTTATCAACTTGAGGATCAATATCTCCAAACTCCAAAAGGAGAGTATGATGTTGAGAGGATTCAATGAATAAGGTGAGAGGGCCATAGGCTCCATAGTGTTGCCATTGGAAAGATGATTAAAGAGGCCAAGTTTCATATCATAGACTTGGATACATGTTTCAATGCTTTCTTGGGAGACCATGGATACATGAACAATACAGCTCCATCCTCTCTACATCAGTGCATGAAGTTCATGAGAGGTGGAATTGAGTACTACATCAAAGAAGATCTCAAACCATTCATAGTTCATGAGGTTGGGATATATGAGGATGCAGCCTATTTCCTTTCCAAAACTAACATGTCCATTCTCATGACCTTAGTCAAGATCCCCATGAGGTATAAAAAGAAAGGAAAGAAAAAGAAAAAGAAATAAAAAAAGAAAATAAAAAAGAAATAAAAAAAGAAAATAAAAGAGAGTGAGACATGGACTTAGGGGATGATATAGAGCCTGACATTAGATTCCACCCATAATTCATTAATTTATTTGAACATATGGGTAGGATGACTCGACCTCCACCAGGAATATGAAGAGGACAGTTCAGAGGCAGCCCCTGAGGTGGGAAGGCTCTCTATTGGCCACCCAATAAGAGGTATGTCCTAGAAATCAATCTAGAGAAGATAAAGACAATATTAGAAATGCCACCTCCTAAAAGTCTAACTCAACTCAGATCATTCCAAAGGCAGTTGTCGTATCTAAGATGTTTCATTTTCAACATGTCAGGAAGATGCCAACCATTTTTAGGACCTGTCAAAAAGGATGCCAAGTTCAAGTGGGATGACAAGTGTCAACATGCCTTTGAAGACATCAAGCACTACTTGATGATAGCACCAGTTCTAGCTACCCCTATCCTGGGTAAGCCATTGATAGTATATACTATTGCATTAGATGACTCCCTTGGCACTTTGTTAGCCCAAACCAATGATAAAGGGAAAGAGAATGCACTTTTCTATCTCAGTCATCATCTAATCCCTACCAAGATAAATTATCCATCTATCAAAAAGCACTGCCTAGCTTTAATCTTTGCATCCCAAAAGATATGACATTACATACTTTCTCATAAGCTGAACTTGATCTCTCGGATCAACCCACTACAATATCTCATGACATAATCAACGCTATCTGGATGATTGGCGCGATGGTCCGTAATTTTATCATAGTTTGACATCACTTTTGTACCCTTTCATGCAATGAAAAAAATAAGCACTAGCAGATTTCTTAGTGGCACACCCACTTTTGGCTAGTTCCTCGCTTAGTGATGACCTCCCCAATGAACAAATCATGAACTTAGGGGACATTAGTATTTGCCACTGAGAGATGAACTTTGATGGTGCAGCTTCCTTTCAAAGGGGAGAAGAACCATGATCTATTCTTCTAGGGAAGGCAAGGGTAGGAATATTTCTCCTAACTCTAGACCATGATGTGATGAGATTCTCATATCATCTATCCAATCCATGCATAAACAACGAAGCTGAATATGAGGATCTAATTGCCAGTCAGGAGTTATCCATTACACTATGCATCTAGGAAATCAACATCTTCAAGGATTCTTAGTTAGTCATTAACCAAATCGCTAGGTCTTATAAAGTTCTAAAGTCTAAGCTCCATCATTTTCACAAGCACACTATGGAATTATTGGCCTAAATCTCAGAGGTTACTATTTACAAGATTGTTCGAGGAGAGAATGTTGTAGCATATATTTTAGCCAAGCTTGCCAAAGAGTTGGCATGTTTAGAAGATGAGTCCATACCAATAAGAGTCCAAAATAGACAAATCTTATCCTTTATTGATGTTGAACTTATCAAGAGACTCTCTCTTAAAGGGGAGGTTTCTATTGCCCAAAAGGACAATGAGTCAGATTGGAGGCAGCCATTCATGGATTATCTAAATATAGGCAAACTACCTCAAGAGAAGTTATTAGCACATCAGGTGAAGCAGGGAGCCCTTTCCTACGGTCTTGTAGATGGCACCTTGTATCGATGGTTTTTCGATCATATGTGGTTACATTATTTGGACAAACACGAAGCCCATAAGATCATGATCGAGGTACACTCGGGTTTATGCGGAGTGCATCAATCTGGTCTGAAGATGAAAGCCAAGATCAAAAGACTAGGATACTACTAGCCTTCAATGATCACAAACTGTATGGACGTAGCTAGGAGATGCCACCAATGTCAGGTGCATAGTGTGGTCTTACACCAACCACCTAATGTTCTACACCCTACCTTGGCCTCATGGCCATTTGAGTGTTAGGGTACTGACATAGTGGGTCTGATTGTCCCTCCTTCTTCCAAGGATCATCGGTTCATTCTAGCTACTATGGACTACTTTTCCAAGTGGGCAGAGGAAATCCAACTCAGAGAGGTCATAGCCTAGCATGTGCTCCAGTTTTTCAGGAACCATATCGTATATAGGTTTAGGGTGCCTCGATGAATTATATCCGATAATGGTACTGCATTCAAGAGCACCAAAATCAACAGCTTTGTCTGGAGACACAACATAGATTGGAGATATTCTACCATCTACTACCCAATGGAAAATAGTTTAGTAGAAGCCTTCAACAAAACTCTCATCCAGATATTAAAGAAGATGCTTGATGACCATAAGAAACAGTGGCATGCGTAGTTAGTTGAAGCCTTGTGGGCTTACCGCACCACATACAGAACTCCAACTCAGTCTACCCCTTTCTCCTTAGTGTATGGGTCCGAAGTAGTTCTACCATTAGAAGTACAACTCCAATCAATAAGGATAGTTGTGGTTAACAAGATCACAATGGAGCAGAATGCCAAGTTGGGATTAGAAGAGCTTGAAGGTTTGGAGGAGTGACGCCTTCGTGCATGCCAGAATCTCGAGTTGTATAAAGCCAAAATGATTCAAGCTCATAACAAGTTGGACTGTCATAGAGCTTTTGAAGTAGGAGAGTTTGTTTTAGTTCTAAGGAGACCAATTATTGCTCATCGTAAGATGGGAAGCAAGTTTGAACCTATTTGGGAAGGCCTTTTGAAATAGAGAAGGTCTACCAAGGAGGATCTTAACAACTTATAAATTATAAGGGAGAGCACCCAATGCTTTCAATCAACGGGCTCTACCTAAAGAAATATTTGTGGTGAAATTTTTATATTCTCATCTTCATCTATCTTTCTTAGAAATGGATAAATGAAAATAAAAATATAAAATTTGCTTCGTTTGGACTCCACGCAGATCTACAAATGTTCTTATTAGGGTGATCGAGTATGACATTGAGGAATTGCATACTATCTTGAAAGATAGAAGTCACTATCTTAAAAAGGACCTAATCACCTTAACAAAAACTCCTAAGGACTATGGGTCTTTGTATGTACCAGAGATTCTTTCCCTACTTTACATGGAAAAGTAAAGCAGGATTTATTTTAAACCAGGTTCATTAATTTCCCTATGGAAGCAAGCCCCCATAGCTAATTACATTCTAAGGAATGGTATTCCTTATGAATACTCTCAATTAAGGTAAATGATCATTGTCTCCAAAGATTTCAAAGATAGGACTATTAATCAATTAGTTTTTTTTAAAAGATCAAATGAGATTGATCAAGAGGAATGAGTTATTATTGAAATCAAAGGGAGATAAGTAGGGGATGCTTATGATATTAGGAAGCCTAGTAAGCATCCCAAATTATCCTATGGTTGGGCTTTATATTTTTGAAATTGAATTGATTTATTTGTTTGAGTTAAATTTTTATTAGAAATCTAGGACATATAATTCCATAACACAAGATCATGGAAATGCCTAAGAGGTAAGAATTTATGCTTATAACAAAGGGAAGTAGCAACCTCTAAACCTAAATCTAAGGAGCTTTACAGTGGCTAAAGCACCTAAATCTAAGGCACATGAGCATATGGTTTACCTCCACACCGATTGCAAATTACACTGGGGTGGCCGCCAACTAACTCCCTAGATTTTAAATACATGTAGGCAAGTCATATACTTTACAAGATAGCTAAGCTGTGGTTTATTTAGAAAGAGACTAAGTCCTTAAATATACTTCCTAAGAGACTAGATCATGTAGGGCATGATTTAATGACTTAAATCTAATGCAAGTTTTATTATATTTTATTTTCATTTTTAGACACTTGATTTGACACAGGCTATAGGATTCATATGCCCAATGCATGAGAAATTAGATTATGGGCCAAAATCAGCAAGAAAGAAGGTGAGTTTCCACCATGGCTCTCAAAGGTAAAGGCAAATTCTCTGACACGGGTGGAAGCCATCCAAGTCAAGAGTGAAATAAGATGCTTTTTATGTATGATGTGAAAATATACAACATTCAACCAAGGGGTTGCTAAATATTTTATCTTTATTTTTATAACTTAAGCTTTAGGCGAGGTTATGAGTTGTTAATTTTTAGTTTTGAGTTGATTAATTGGATAAAAAATTTATTTTTTTAAAAGCCTAATCGCATCCAGGCCATTCAACAAAGCAAGAAAGAAACTAAGAAAACATGTCATCTTAATGCATAAGCTAAATAAATATCAAACAATTTATAAAGCTAGCATAGAAGAATAAAAGGACTTTGTGGTCGGGCTCCACCGCACAAACCCGAAAAGAAAAATGTGGGTAGCTGAGCTCTACCCTTATACAACTTAGATTACAAATGAATTAATTACAATCAAAATGAATTCATGTTATGGGGGGTGTTCATTCTTCTTTCTTCATTTGGTTCTTTCTTCATTTTGACTTGGTTGGAATGTGGCTTGCTCCAAGGTTTCACATGATACATAAGACATGATCTTATGACCAATGTTCATCCTAATCCTCCATATCATTCATTCCAAATCCTAATTGCAAAAAATACATGGAAATGGGAAAAGTAAATCTAACTAAAACCTACAAAATAGAGATTAGCTAAACAAACCACACAATCCTAAGCATGAATATGAATAAATTGGACTTAGCACCCCACACATGGGTAACCAAGCCCACCTGGCCTATTTTGGATTATGCTTAGGGGTATAAGCAACCTGTATAGCAAAAGCATTTATAATTTCATTATATCACCCCTTTAAGAATAATCTCCTACAGAAGATAATGATTAGACTAAGATCATCCTTCCATTCAGCCTATACATACATCTAGACTAAAACATCACAAAATAAAAACAAAATATTAAACCATGCATCGCCCTAACATAGGACTAGAAATGGTGACTTAACCTAATGTGTGTGCCATATAAGGTTTGTGTGGAAGGTTTAGCTAGGCTTTAAGATTTAGATTTTCTAAGTGTTAAAAGGTTCAACTTAGAGGTTGGTTTCATTTAAGTTATTTAGTTGATTTGTTAATTTTATTTGATGATTTGATTTGGTTTGAATGAACCTACACTTAATTATTAAGTTGTAAAGAGAGGAAAAGATAAGATAACTTCTCTTTCTTCCCTACCTTAAGTAATTTCTAAGGTAGATTCATTAGTAATTTTTGTTTAGTGAATGTTTTATTATGTGTTTTGGTTAATCCTAAGTTTAGATGGACTCTAAACAAACCTATTCAACAAGAAAGATATTTTAAAATTAATTAAAGAGAATTACTATTACAAAATGCACAACACTTTATTTCTTTCCAACATGTGTAACATGCATATGGATGAATCCTAAGCTTATCTATACATGCAAATGGAAGTGTTAGCACACCTTAATGATGAATGTTAAGGGATGTTACTTAAGAAAATTTGGATGCTTCATGATGCATGATTTGGTGTAAAGTACAAGACCTACTTAGCTACAACCCCGGATGTCCAAATATATCACTTTTCTTAAATACATGTGCATGTACAAAAATGAAATGAATGGAAAAAGAATCGTACAAAAGGTTTGTATTTATTTGTTTGAATTGGTTATTTAATTTACATGTGCAAATGCAAAGATACTTCTTAAATGACAACATAGGAATGGACTGAAATGGATTTAAGCAAGTATTGTGTTCTTTTAAAATGAACTATACACTTTGGAAATCCTATTCAAAACTATGTTAAAAGAGAAGAGAAGGAAAAGTCACATAATGCACATCTTATATTTTACTCACATGCAAGCTTATAAGTAATTATAAGTAGCATACCCTTTATTTATACTGTTTGATTTATAGGTTTTAAAAATAATTTTGGATTTAATAGTGATAATAGCCATTCATATTCTTACTTTAGCCAAAACATGCAATTTGACATAAAGGAAATATTATATTTTATTTTTATTTTTTTTAAAAGACATACACATTTAGCATTCCAGGAAAGAAATAAAGTGATGTAAGCAAGTAATTCCATTCACCTTAATTAATTCATAAAGATAATCTTATGAAATAAGATTATTTAATGTGAATCAATATTATTTTAAAGAGATTTTTGTTTTATTTTTTAGGAAATGTAAAAAGAGTTTGTTAGTCCTAACCCATTCCCCCATGTGTGAGTTGAGTTAGTTTGTTTTTAGAACCATTAGATTGATTTTTATATTTTGTTTAGGTTAAGGTGTACATTAAATCCACTAATTACCCCTTACCTATACTACTTTAACATATTTAACCAAATAATTATGAGCCAATGTATGATATAAAATCACAAGAAATTTAAATCAGCAATGCACTTAAGAAAGAAAGGGGCCTAATGCATTTGGCTCACAATTAATGATTAATTAAGCTAAAGAGTTTAATTTAAGTACTTTCATAACCCTTCCCACACATATGGGAGATTTTTTCTTAAGGGTTATTGAACACCCAAGCATCTACCCAAGAAGGAATTGATTAAGTGATTAAGTTTCTGGATTAATTTTTAATTTTAAAATTGGTTAATTAAGCTATTTAATGAAATGATCAAATCATTAATCAATTTATAAATTAATTAAGTTTTCATTCAAGTGAAATTTACAGGGGAAATGATTTAGAAGAGGTACCCTAATCTCATTCCCTAAGTCTATCCAATGTTCCAAGGTGATTAAAAATTTAATTAATAAATTTATCATCATTTCATAGGTTAATTAATCATTTAATTGATTAAGGAAGTGATTAGAGATGAATTAAGTAATTCCCATAATTAAAACATTAATAAATTCCAAGAAAATTAATGGAGGCAGAAGTTATCTCCCTAAACATACCTGAGAAGTTCAGAATTAATCAATGAAATAATTTGGGAGTAATTAACATAATTATATTCCCAATAAAACCCAAATTGCATGAAATTTATTATTCAAAATCAATTAAACTTAATTTTATATTATTCCCCTTTGAAATATCTTCACAATGCATTTTTCTAATTTTTCTACATTTAGTTGTGTAATTTTGAAGTTTCAGTGATTAAAACTTAATTAGGAGGCCTAATTAATTAACTAATCCCATCGGCACCATATGGACCGTGGACGTGGTGCCCGCTTTCCACATGGCATGAAGGGATTCACTACTTAAGTTATCACTTCCTATGCCGGCCAAATGGTTACGCTTTCTGATGACCATCCGATCAAAGATTATATGATCAAAGGTAGTTTCTAAAGGATTAAAATAGTGGATTTAGATCATTTAAATGGGACCATCCATCCAAAACACACGAGATGGATGGTCCATGATTCATCCTCCTCAATCAGAGGCCATCCATCCCATGGTTGATCCGAGCTCGATTGAGCTCAGATTGAGCTAGGATCGATCACAAGACATCCAATGATCAAATTCACTTGAGGTCACACTTCTCATCACAAAGAACCAAATAAAATTCAATGCAATCTCAGTTTTGAAGAGTACATCGCCAGAGGCTATCACCGGCACTCCTAACCATTGAGGTAGCTTCGTTTAGTAGAGACGAAGCCCTGTTAAAAGTTTAAAGGCTTGAGGTTGAGTGGATCTTCCTATTGGCCAAACTCCTCTTCAAATGCTTGTGGCTTTGATCTAGACCCCTCTTCTCATGGCTTGAACACTTGGGAAACACCTTGGGTAAGCTCGATTGAGTCCTCTGAAGGTGCTTGAAGGAGGAATTGACCTATGGTGGTGAATTGAGCAAAGTAGAAATTTGAATGAGCTCCCCTATTTTAGCTTTGAAGAAATCTGAAAATGGAGAATTCAAATGAGCTTTGGAAACCTTGGGAGAGCTTGGCAATGCTTCCTCTAAGTTCCTAGAGCTCAATCGAGTATGAGTCCCCTCAATTTAAGCGAAATTAGAGGGAGTATATCTCCCCCCACAAGGATCGGACGGCCGAGCTTGTACATGCCATTTTGATCAAATTGGCTTGATTGATTGAGTTTATTAGGCCATTTGAGGTGGCATGTGATTCGGTTTTGGCAAAGGAAGGGAGTGGAGAAGTTTCCATGTGCTCATTTGGGTGGAGGAGTGATCCCATGTGGAGATTTTCCTATTGGGTGATTAGTTTTGGCCTTGGGTTGAGTTTAGCTGACCCAAACCCATTGGGTCATGTGCACCACACTCATTAGTGTCCACTTGGTCCACTAAGAGGGTTCCAAGTGGTCATGAAAAGGATATGACCAAATTCTAAATGGAATTAGCCATGGGTTACCCCTTGACCTAGGGGTAAAATGGTCATTTGGCTTTGATTTCACTCTAGGTAGATTTAGAATAATTTGAAATTGGGTTGGCCCAAATTCCAAAGCATTTAGAGTTAATTTGATATCATTTAGCTCATGTTAACCCATTTAAGTCAAAATGGGTCAAACCAAGGGTTGGGTCAAGTTCATATGACCATTTGAAATATTTTGGCATCATTAGTTTGGTTCAATTTGGTTTATATTTTGTTTTGGTTTATTTTATTTCATTTAGGTCAAATGGGTCAAGTTGACCAATTTGACCCATTTGACCTAATTAGGTTAGGTCATGGGTTGGTTTATGTTTGGCTGGTCATTTCAAATATGTTGCAAGCTTTGGTTTCAATCAATTTTAGTTTGATTTAATTTTGGCTCAATTTAACCTTTTAGGTCAAGTTGGGCTCATGGTCAATTGGGCTAGGTTGAGTCTAGTTGGCCAATTGAGGCTTTGGTCAAGTTCAATAAGTTATTTCGAATGAATTTGATCCATTGGTTGCAATCAATTTGGCTTAAATCAAGATTTGACACATTTTGACTTTTTAGGTCAAGTTGGGCCAACTTGGGTCAAGTGACCAGTTGGGCTAAGTTAGACTCAAATGATGACTTGGTCAAGTTCAAACATTGATCATGAATTGGTTTTGACCAAAGGTTTCAATCTATTTTGCCTATGGTTGATTTTGTCTAGTTTAGGTTCCATTTTAGCTGAGTGTTGACTTGGTTTGACCCAATTTGAGTGATTGATCATCTCATGATGATTGTTGATCACAATGTGAGGCTTAGGTGAGCTTAGTTTAATCCAATTTTGGTAGGATTATAATTTGGCTCAAAAGGGGTACTTTAGGTCACTTTGAGTCACGTAAGCCTAAGTGGGTCAATTGACTTGATCAAGGCTTGATTCAAGTTTGGTCAAACTCACCTATGGACTTATGATTAAAATATAAATCCATTTGCAAGTGATTTTTGAGTCAAATGGGCTTCGATTCATTTGATAATTTCAAGTTCAATGGGTGAACATGAGTTTGACTTGGGTTTGATTTTTGAATTTAGTTTTGGTTTGATGATTGAAGTTTATGTTTATATTTGGATTCATGATTGAAGGATTGATTGAATCATGAAGAAAATCCAAGGGTTTGGATCGATTTGCATTTGATTTTGTTAAGTTCAAGGGTTTGACTTGAAGAAGCATGGGTTGGATTTGAATTAGATTTAGGTTTGATTTTTTTAATTTGGTTTTGGGTATTTGAATTTATATTTCATTTATATTTATGAATATAAATGAGAACATAAATTGGTTATGAGAAAATATCTTGAACTTAAATTGATTTGAGATAAGTCCCTACGATGAAATCCAAGTGACTTAGGAAAGATTTTGGATTTGGACTTGAATTTTGGATTTAATTTTGGTTATTTAAATTTATAATATATATATATATATATATATATTTGTGAATATAAATGAGAATATGAATAGGTTATGAGAAAATTTCTTGAGTTTGAACTGGTTTGAATTTGAGCTAAGTCCATAAGATGAAATCAAAGGGCTTAGTAAAGGTTTTAGAATTTGGAATTCAATTATGAGTTTCAATCATTTGGAATTGATTCATGATTTGAGAAAATCCATTGGAATTGATTTAAGGTTTGGTTTGGAATTGAAGTTGAATTTAGAGTTTGACTTGAAAGAAGGAAGTGAGGATTTGGTTCAAGCTATAGGGTAGGCAAGTTTTCTTAAAACCCTTAAGGCATAACTATTCCTAAGGCTAATTCTTCTAAGTCTCTAAGGTTAGGTTATGTGTTCACCTAATCACTAGAAGTGTCTTAAGACTAAGGAACTCTTAGTGTCTGAGAGGAGTACTATATATAAGATGGATGGGTTGAGAGCTCATTCTAAAAATGAGGTCAACAATATTATCCATAAATCTTGTTTAAAAATAATTATCAATGAAACTTCTTTTCATCTCAAATTTCATCTCTTCTATGTTGAGAAGCATCTTTGTTAGCGAGTTCTCCATGATGTGTTTAGGGTAGGTGTGAGGAATCCGAGCGGCATCCTATCCTTTATCAACACAACACTAACACAAACTATACACAATCACACATAAAATAAATACATATCTTTTATCTCGAGCTACTTTGATGTAGGATAAAACCCCCTGTGGCACTCTCTCATCAGTTGCTCTTGGCCGGGCTGACATGCTACCCTACTAGTGTGTCACCCTAGTGGTTCCTTGTTTAGAGGATGTAAGTCTACAAGCTTTATTCTTAACTTGACCATTGCAAACCAATGAGCACCTTATTAGTTTGGTAGGCCTTACTGTGAGGCCAGTAAGCTACCTCATGTTGACTTTGTTTAAGATAATGTAAGCCTACACACTTTATTTTTGAACTAGCCATCATGCACTGACTGGGTCGAGTATATTTGAGGCTTAATATAAGTCCCCTAGTGGCTCCTTTCCTCCTCGACTACTTCAAGTGTCAGTCCTCATGAGACTCACTTGTAGTCTTGTCAATAGCATATATCGGAAATGATATCGGTGATCATTTTCATCTGTGAAGATGTAAGTCTACAAGCCTTCTTCTTAGATTGATTGTTGCATATCGACGAGCGCCATAGGTTGGTTGGTCCTTGCTATGCTGATAGAGACCCACCCACTCGGTGGATACACTACTCATGGTAGATGTAAGTCTACAAGCTTTCTCCTGGAGTTGGCCACCATATACTTATAGGATTTCTTTAGTCAGGATACGACCAAGCACCTCTTGTGTGCACTCTATTTGGATCATGTCCTTAGATTTGACACTACCGTTACTCTTCATTGAGTCCCCGTTTTATAGTAGCCACCCCTGTGGTTGGAGAATTTGTCTTGCATATATGCAAATTCTCCCTTGGTCCAGTAAGTCTGAGATAGTACTAGGCTGATATAAGCTCCTTCTTAGTGTGGTCCCTCACACACCAATAGGGTCCACATAAACATATAAACAAAAAAATATATTCTCTTGTGGATTAGAAGGACACCCCCATCGATACCTTTTTCCAAGCAGACATCCTATCTTTAGGGCAGTGTCAGCAAAACTCTCTATAGGAATTGCTTGACTACTCTTGAGTTGAGATAAGTCCCAAGTAGCTCTCTCTCAATAGTCACCCATAGGTCGGGTTTGACTTGTTATGCCACCAACAGGTCACCCTGGCGGTCATCCTTGCTTTGGAAGATATAAGTCTACTACGTATTATTTTCAGCACGACCGTTGCACATTGACAAGCATCCTTAGGTCAGGTTCAAATTATTGTGCTACCAACTGATCATCCCAGTAGTTACTCCATGCTTTGGAAGATGTAAGTCTACATACTTTCTTCCTAGCATAACCATTGCACACCGAAAGGCACCCCTCAGGTTGGTTAGCTCTACCTTACATCCGATAGATTATCCTTTTGGATTTGTAAATCTGAGATAGGCCAAAGCTGATATAGCCCCTTCTCTATAGATCCATCGCACACTGACATGGTACATTTAAATTAAAATGATCTTTCTGACTATTTTTTGTGCTGCGTTAAGTCCCAACAACTCTGATCACCTTAGGTTGGATAATCTACCATGGTAGTAGACTTTCCTTTGATTTGTAAATCTAATATAGGCCAATGCTGATATAACCTCTTCTCAGTAGATCCATCACACACCGATAGAGTCCATTTAAATAAAAATGATATTCCTGATAATTTTTTACGCTGAGGTAAGTCCGTAACAACACTCTCTCAGTAGTCGCCCTTAAGTTGGATAATCACCGTGGTAGACTTTATTTGGATTTATAAATGGAGATAGACCGGTTGATATAGCCTTCTAAATCCATAATAAAAGGGTTCATATATTAAATCCACTCTTATCTCTAGCAGATACTTCCCCAAGCAAACCAAAGAAATCCATCAAATCAATTCCATCTTATTCTCTTGCGGATCCGAGCTCATATCTTTAGTATATATACTCTCTACTTCACCTTAAACCAAATCATATCATCCCTAGTGGAGCCCCAAATCATAATAGTCAAGCAAATTAAATCAAATTCTTATCCTAACAAATACATCCCCAAATAAATCCAAACCTGCTTCCTTAGCAGAATGTTCATTATCCCCGGCGGGTTATACATCCTAATCCCCAGCGGATCTTCTTTCCCTAAAGTATATTTGTAATTAAACTCAAACCCTTATCCTCTATGGATAACCTGAACTTGCATCCCTAGTGGAAGGCTCACATACTCAATCTCTTAGTGGATTCCTCCTCCCTTTCTTATTCCCTTGGCATAAGTTGAGATACATTGCAATAGGATCGTGATTCTATCTACATCTCGGGTTTGAATGTAGATAATTTTCATTGATGCTTGCTATCCTTCGGACGTTGTTGGTTATCTTGGTCAATGATAATACATGCGGTGTGCCTTGTTAGTTACACCACACATATTGGGGGTCCTTTTATTGACCTCACTTTTAAAGTGAGTCTTCAACCTTATCATCATAGATCTAGAACTCTTGTAGACACAAAGAGCTCTTTAGTCCTAAGACACTTCTAATGAGTAGGTGAACACTTAACCTAATCCTAGAGACTTAGAAAGGTTAGCCATAGGGATAGGTCATGTCATAAAGACTTAGGGAGACTTGCCTACCCTATAGCCTAAACCTAATCCATGCTTTCCTTCTCAAACCAAACCTAAAGTTCAAGCCAAATCTAAACCAAATTTTCAAGACTCATAGTCAATCCCATAATAAAATCCATGCTCAAAATTCTCCATAAACCTTCTGATTGAATTATATTTCCTTAACCTTAGCCAAGTCCAGTCCAATTCTAACTCAATTGATTTTCTCAAAGATCAATTCAATCTCTCAATAATTTATTAAATCCAAGTCCAAACTCAATTCCAAATGATTGAATCCCAAAATCAAATCCAAGTTCCAAAATTCCTCTAAGCCATATGACCCATTCTCATGAGCTTAGCCAAATCTTCACTTAAGCTATCACAAAATTGATTGATTTCTTTATAAATCAATTATTCCATCATTTATATTCACAAATATAAATAAAATCCATACTCAAATGACTAAAATCAAATCAAACTAAATCAAATCAAGCTAAGACCCTTCTTAACCCATATAGACCTACCTCCATAACCTTAATCAAATCTTAACCTAAATCAACCCAAAATTAATTAATTTATTTATAAATAAATTATTCCTTCATTTATATTCATAAATATAAATGAAACCCACCTTCCAATGACTAAGAATAAATTAAACTAAATTGATTTCCTTCTACGCCCTTTTGACCTACATCCATGAGCTTGGTAAAATTTGCTTCCAAATTACTTTAAAGTCAAGTGATTTTCTGATGAATCATTTATATCTTCATTTATATTCCCAAATATAAATGAAATAATAAATTCAAATAGCCAAAACCAAACCCAAAATCAAACCAAAATCTAATTTATGTCCTTTAAGCTAATTTCTTGGACTTAACCAAAATCCACCTAAACCAATCCAAAATCAATGAATTTTCTTTGAATCAATCATTCCTTCAATCATTTATCCAAATATAAATAAAATCTACAATCATCAAAACAAACTTAAGTCAACCTAAGTCAAGCCCAAGTTAACCATTTTAGCTTGAAAATTTAAAAATAAGCCAAAATCTATTAGATTCCAAATTGATTGCAGTTGGATTTAAATTTCAATCCTAGGCTCATATATAAGTTCAACTAAACTTGAATCAAGCCAAAACAAAGCCAATTGACCCAAAGTGGCCTAATAGACCTTTTTGAGCCAAGTTCTAATCCAACCAAAATTGGATTGAACCAAGCCCATCCAAGCCCTCATTCATCCAATCACCCTAGATGATCAATCACCTTGAATTGTCAAACAAGTCAACTTGGTCATTTGACCAAGTCAACCCTTAGCCCATATAAAACCAAAACTAGCCAAAACTCATTTTACATGAAATTGATTGAAACCATTGATTAACACCAACTCATGATCAATGATTGAACATGACTTGACTCTCAATTGAGCCAAACCAAGTTCAATTGGCCATTTGACCCAAGTTGACCCAAATTAGCTTAAAAGGCAAAAGTGGGTCAAATCATGATCCAATCCAAATTGATTGCAACCAATGGCTCAAGTCATTCCAAATTGATTGTTGAACCTGAAGCCATAATGGAGCCCAATTTGTCTGATTGGTTAACTTGACCCAACCTAGCCAAAATTGACCTAAAGGGTTAACTTGGCCAAAATCTAAATTAAATTCAAATTGATTCAAACCAAAGTCTACAATCATTTTCAATTAACTACTTGAACTTGAACCAAAAATAACCATAATTTGGTCAAATTCAACTTAGCTCATTTGACCTATATGAATCCAAATAAGCCAAAATCAAACCTAGGCCAAAATGATTGAAACCACTTGAACTAAAACTCTTGAAATCATCATTTGAACTAAGTCTTGACCCAATTTGAACAATTGGTCAAAACCCAACATGACCCAAATTAAACCCATATGACCAAATTGAGATAAAACCCATGAAACCAACCCTTGGGACTTTGGGAGCTAACCAAACCTAACCCAAACTCATCCTAAGTTAGCCCAAAATCAGCCTAAATCCATTTTGAGCCAAGTCCAATGCAAATCCTCCATGGATCCTCTCCCACATTGGATTCTATCCTCAGATGGAAAAGTCCACTCTCCTCTCACCCTTAACAGTCATCAAACTATCAAAGGGAGCATCCTTAAACCTCCTAGCTCACCCTAAAAGAGCTAGGACTTGCCATAGTCTGAAAAGGGAGGTGAGCCAACTCACCTCCCTTATAAACTGAGCAACCAAAAGATCCAAGCCAAGAGATCAGACAAAGATCAAGCCTTGAGCCACCTCCCAAGCACTCCTCCAACCAAACCGAGCCACATGGAATTGATGGAGACCACTTCACTGCTCTAGTGGTGGCTGGCTAGCCAAAAAATGGGAAGCTGTCCCGTCCATCCACCTCAGCAAACTGAGGGGTATACGCCCTCAATTCACATGTGAAATGAGCTAATTCTAATTGTCTGAGCTTCCAAAGGCAAATTTGAGCATCCTTGTAATCCCCAGAGCAATTCCAAGCTTTCTTCCCATAGCATTTATTGACCTTCATGTATGTCACATCAGTCAAGTTGAGTTCACAAGTCAAATTTGACATGCTTCAAATGCAATAATGCGCAAATCAAAGGTAAATGACACTTTACATCACTGAAATAAATTGAAATGGTCTCTGATCGATGAACGGACTTCTCCATCACATTTAGAATGTCAAAATTGATCAGAATATACATATTGCACAATTCGACGGTCAACCGATCAAGAGGAAAATTCATCGATGTGCCTACATGCATATTAGAGTCGGGAGGTTGCGATGATGCCCAAATGACCTTCGTTCATGAAATTGATCATGTCGTTAGCATCAAAATGTCAAAACCTTTCAAATGAGACTGTTTGTGCTTAATTAGAATGAGTCTACATGAATGTCGAGCTAAAGAAAACATGAATTAAAATTGACCGATGGACATAAACCAAACAACCTTCGATGGAAACATCAAGTAGTGTAAAACATCAGATTAACCTAAAATTGATATATTTATATATATTGACTACATGATAGTATCATCATAAAAATTAAAATTAGTGTTGATTTTATTCAAATAAATAAATGTCTTTATAAATAATCCTATTACCTAACCCCTAAGACAACTCCAATATCCTGATAACCCTCATTCACACTACATAGTTGCTCTCGGTTGAGCATCTAGAGCCCCCCTTTTTTCCTCTGAGAAAAGGTCAGCATCCTATCCATTCCTTCATCCTAGCTGCAGCATCTATTCTCTTTACTGGATAGACTTCTATTTGTTCCTTCCTCCCAACTAATTGAACTGCATGTAGAGATTGAGCTCCATGCACAATAGCCAAGAGCCTCTGGTTCGGTCACTCCCTCAACTACCTGAGTCACCCAGCCTTCTATCCTTCGATTCATCTAACAGAGCCGATATGAATCAGGTCAACCTAACCTCTTCCCCTTGTCTTCTCTCCTAAGATCATGTTTTTTTTCTTTCTTCCTCAATCACTCTCATCCTTGTTCACTAAAGTTTGCCAAACATAGCCAAGCTCTCCTCCATCTTTCATTTTATGTTGCTAGTGTTGAAAAAGTACTAATCTTTTGGTGCTGGGTGATGAAAAAAAGGGCAGCTTCTTCATAAAATTTTTAATTCTCATTTATTCAGCTTTGTGGAGATGTTACTATCACTTTTGGGACTATTATTGGGTTTGGATCACTATTGTGAGGGAATGAGTTAGCTGGTTATAAAGCCTTTTTTATTTATCTTATTGAATTTTTGGAGTTATTTTATTAGTTTGTTGGATAGTTGGTTTGATAGTTGATCAGATTTGGTTATTTTTTTTTGCTATGACTTGATCATATTAAATCATCACTATATCAAACTTGGCTTTGGCTTTCTATTCACTATGCTAAAATATCTGATTCTTTTACTACTAAGGGATGTATTCTTTTTGAGCTAGATATGGTGGAAATCTTACCACTTTATTTATTTTCATGGAAACGAGGTTCCTTCATGTAGTCTGAGATTCTATTGGTGTGGATAAATCTACATATATGGGGAAATTGATGCTCAAGCAAACATGGAAGTGGTTGGAATCTCGGCTTTTGGGAACCTTGTTTAGTTGATTTGGCTATAAAGAGATTGTGTGAGGTACATCATCTTGGTTTGATGGCACTATCTGTGATTTTATGGAATTCTCCCCTACTTTTAGATTTCATCCACCTCCCTTTCTATCCTCAACTATGCTGAAAACTCTATCATAAGCTCGATGTATATGTAAAAGCAAATATGTGATCAATGCTATAATTTTAACTACTCACTCATGATTGATTCAATACAGTGGGAAAATTTGCTAGACTAAATTGCTTGTTCATGCTGCTTCAACATGCGAGGAAATCAAGATGCTTTTTATACAGGTTTGAAGGCCTATGTGGCGCTTCTCATAAGCGAGGTAAGGGTAATAAAATCACTCAATCACGATGTCATAAGACACTTAGGTGAAAAATATTCCATGCCTTCATCTATCCCCTTTGGAAAAAAGAGAGGATAAATGAAAACAGAAATATATGTCTTGTTTGGGATGCCACGTAGATCCATAGATGTTCTTATTAGAATGATCGAGTATATCATTGATGAGAGGTATACTATCTTGAAAGATAGAAGTTACCACCTTACAATGGACCTAATCACCTTAATAAGGACTCCTAAGGACTATGGGTCTTCAGAATATACTGAGATTCTTCCCGCTTTACATGGAAAAGTAAAAGGGTTTATTTTAAATCGGTTCATTGTTCTATAGGCAAGCCCCATTAATTACATCATAAGGAAGGATTCTTAAGAATACTCGACATGGTAAATGATCATTGTCTCCAAAGATTTTAATAGGTAAGATTATCAATCGATTAGTTTAATTTTGGCAAATCAAGTGGGATCGATCAAGAGGAGAGAGTTCTTATAGAAGCCAAATGAAGATGAGTAGGGGATGTTTAGGATACTAGGAAGCCTAGTAAGCAACCCAAACTATCCTATGGTTAGGCTTTATATTTTTGAAATTGATTTATTCATTTGAGTTGAATTTTATTCAAAATATAGGACTTACGATTCCATCACACAAGATGGTGGAAATGCCTAAGAGGTGAGGATTTATGCTTGTAGCCCATAGAATGGAATGCAACCTCATAACCTAAATCTAGGGAGCTTTGGCGAGGGCCAAAAATATGACCTAAATCTAAGGAAAAAATGGGTATTTGGTTCACCTCCACAAGAGAGGATAAACCACCCGACAGTTTGGACTTACAACCACCTGGGGGTGGCTACTGACTAACTCCTCCTACGATTTTAAGTACATGTGGGCAAGTCATATGCTTTATGCAAGATAGATAAGCAATTATTTATTTGAAAGAGACTAAGTCCTTAAACTCACTATCTAAGAGACTAGACCATGTAAGGGCATGAAAAATGACCTAGATCTAATGCAAATTTTATTACATTTTATTTTCATTTTGGATAATCATTTGAATCAGGCTATAGGATTCATATGTCTAATGCATGAGAAATTAAATTATGAGAGGTGAGTTTCCATGATATTTCTCAAAGGTCAAGCCAAGTTCACTAGCATGGGTGGAAGCCTCAAGTCAAGAAAGTAATATATGTCATGACCTCATTTTTGGAATGAGCTCTAATCCTCCATTTTAGACATAGGACTTCTCTTAGACTTTAAGAGTTCCTTGTAAGACACATCTAGTGATTATAGACACTCCAACCTAGCCTAAAGACTTAGAAAGTTAGCCATAAGAATAGGTCTTGCCTTAATGTTTAAAATCTCCTTAGCTTAAACCATTCCTCAATTTCCTTCATTCAAGTCAAACTCCAAATCAATTTTGCTTGATTTTTTTTTCAAACTCAAATCAACTTCATATTATTAAAATTAATGATTGAAATCAATGATTTAAACCCATGATCAAAATTCATCAAAAAAAAAAAAAAAATCCTAAGTTCAAAATTTGCCTAAGTCCTTAATCCTTCCTTAAGGACTTAACCAAAATCATGATTCAAACCTATTTAAACCTTTGAGATTTTATCATACCTCATTTATATTCACATTTATAAATGAAATATAAATTTAAACTCATCAAATCAAACTTAAAATTCCAAATCAATTCATCAAAATTTTCTTAAATCCCTTTAATTTTCCATTAAAGGATAAAATCAATCCAAACATTGATCAAACCTATTCAAATTCATGGGATTTTCTCAAAGATTATTTATATTCTCATTTATATTCTCATATATAAATGAAATATAAATATAAAGCAATCAAATCAAAGGAAAAAATAAAATTCCAAATTTAAAATCCTTGAAATTCCCTTAAATCCTTTAAATTCTCTTTAATGGATAAAACCCAAATCACGATCAAACCACTTCAAACCCTTGAAATTTTCTATGATAAATTTATATTCTCATTTATATTCACACATATAAATTGAATATAAATTCAAACAATCAAACCCAATTCGAAAAATTGAACTCAAATCAAATCAAAATCCAACCTAAGTCTTTCAAGTCAAAATCTTGAACTTGACCCAAGTTGACCCATTTTGACCTAAATTGGTCAACATGAGCCAAACCCTATCAAATGGATCCCAAATCTAATAAAACTTGGCCAAACCTATTTCTCAACATACCAAACATACCTAAAGTAAAAAATATAGAAAAATGACCATCCTACCCCTAGGCCATAGAACTAAGTTTGGCTTAATCCATGGGTAATTTGGTCATACCCTCTTCACAATCACTTGAGGCTTTCCTAAAAGCTCAATGAGACTTAGTGATGAGTGGTACACCCAACCCAATGGGTTTGGGTTAGCCCATTTGGCCTCTAGACCAAACCCGATCATATAGCCTAAAATTGGATTTTCAAATTCCATCCTGCTTTTCGACATGGGAGATTGGCATTCCACTCAAGGAGAAACCGACCATGTGCACACTCAAAACCATCAAAATAACCTCTTCAATTTGGTCGATTGGATCAAAATGACAAGCTTATGCCATGATTTCCATGTAGATATACCTCCCCTAAGTCAATGAAATTTCATTTCACTCACTATCGATTGAGGCCTAGGAAGATATGCTCCCCCTAAGTCAATGAAATTTCATTTCACTCACTATCGATTGAGGCCTAAAATTGGATTTTCAAATTCCATCCTAAGCTCAATTTCAGCACATGGGAGATTGGCATTCCACTCAAGGGAGAAAACCGACCATGTGCACACTCAAAACCATCAAAATAACCTCTTCATTTTGGTCGATTGGATCAAAATGACAAGCTTATGCTCGGCCATCCGATTTCCATAGGGGTAGATATGCTCCCCCTAAGTCAATGAAATTTCATTTCACTCACTATCGATTGAGGCCTAGGAACCCTTAGCAATCATTAGAGAGCTTTCCCAAGGTCCCTAGAGAGGATTTGAATTCCCCATTCTTTGATTTTGCATAGTGTAAAATAGGGGAGCTCAATCCAATAGCTAATTTCCTTTACACTTTATCTCCTTCCAATTCCTCTTGCACACTTGATCTAGGAGCTAAATTGAATTGCCCTAATATTTCACTGAAGTTCTAGAGGCAAGGAAGAGCTCAATTCAATCAAAGCCAGAAGGATCTTGAAGAGGAGTTGGTTTACTCATTGATCCACTCAACCTCAAGGCATAGGAGTTTCAATAGGGCTTCGCCTCCAGCAGATGAAGCTACCTCATCGGTGAGCACCGGTGATCACCTTCAGTGAGGTATGTAATTTTATGACCACTTAGCTTGATAGGTGTTGGAGCTTTGTAAAGAAATATTCATGGCATGTGAAATCCATCGTTGGATTGGCCCCTCTATTCCTTTAGATGGTGTGGGTTGATTCTTGTATGATTCTATGCTAGATTGGGCTCGGATCTCCCCTTGGATCATGGACGGTTTACATTGATCCTGGGAAGAACCACTCATCTCACCGTCCATCCGCATTTGGATGAAGAATGAGAATTTTGTTTAGTAAATCCTTTATCTGTTTCAAACTACGGGTGAATCCTTAGCCGTTCGATCTTTGATCAGACGGCTGAGGATATAAGCACGTACGCCACCAGTTGCCTTTTTGATGTGACGATTAAGTGAGTGGCTCATGGTGTGACACATGTAAAGTGCGTTGACCTTCGTCGCCATGCGTCGCGTCGTGAGCTGGGTATTAATCAGGGATTAGTTATTTGGTTAATTAATTCCTAATTAATTCTTATATCTTCTAAAAATCATAATTATTCAAAGAAAAATCAATAAAATAAAAGGAAAAATTCTATGGAAAGATAATTTCATCTAGAATATTTTTAAAATATTTTCAATGAATATTGAATTGCCCTTTTCTATGAATTTGGGTTTCTTTGGGAATCTTAATTAGCTAATTATTCTTTAATTAGGTAACCAGTTGATCTCAAATTTCTAGGGTTTATTTTAGTGGATGACCTCTACCTCCCCTAAATTTGTTGAGATTTATTGAGGGCTTAATTGGAGAAATTGCTATCTCATTCCCTAATTACCCCTTTCATGTAATTAAGGGTAATTATGTGAATAGTGGATTTACCATATGATTAGGTTTCATTAAGGTCATATCCAGTGAGCAGGAGTTTTATAGAATAATTTTGGGGCATTTCCCCTAAGATATTCCCTAAACCCCCTTTTCTCTCCTTAATCCCCTCTTAATTAAGAGTTAACTCATTAATCAGCCCTCTAATCAATTTTCAAAAATTCTAAAAATTTCCAGAACTTAATTAATCTACCTTGGGCAGATACTTTGATGTTTAATAGCCTAAGTTCAATTTGAAAAATTAAAACCCCTTTCATAAATGTGAAGGGGTGTTTTAAAAGTACTTAAGCTAAAACCCCTTTGTTTAATCAACTTTTAATTATGAGAAAAATTGCATTAGGCCTTTTCATTATTAGGTGCATTGCAAATTTAAATACTTTGTGAATTTTATGTCATCTCATTGGCTCATAATTACTTAATTAATTTTTCTAAGGTGGTGTAGGTAAGGGTTAATTAATTCACTAAATTCATACCATAACCAAATCAATGCTTAAAAATGGATTTTATAAACTGAAAATTAAACAAAAATACAAAACACATATGAGAATGGGTTATGAATAACAAACTCATCTCACCTCTTTAAAATTGAATCAAACTTCAAACTAAACAAAATTCATTTTGAAATTCACTTTAATTTATTTTAAAATTTCTTATTCCTTATGAATGTCTTTAGGATTTAAGTAAAGTGAGTTTGTTTACATGCTTTCATTGCTTTGGATCTTTCTCAACATGTTAAGTTGTATGCCATGTGATTATGCATTCATAATTTCATGTTTCAAAGTTTAAAAAAAAAATGAAATTGTTTACTTTGTCACATTTGCATGTGTTGGCTAAAGTAAAATATGAATGGCTATTATCACTACTAAATCCAAATTATTTTCAAAACTTATAAATGAAATGTAAAATCTGAAAGTGTGCTATTCATATCTTAATTATGAGCTTGCATGTGAAATATTATAAAGGTATGCTTAGTATAGGTTTCCTTTCTTTCCTATGTTTGTATAGTTTTGAATAGGAATATTTGTGAGACATAAGGTTCATTTGAAAAGGACCTAATGCCCACCTAATTTCATATCCTATTCATCCTATGCCACCATCTAAGGAGGATTACTGACACTTTCATATATAAATTGCATAAACAAAATAAATCTATTAAGCAACTTTTGTATCTTCTTTTTCTATTTATTTCTTTTTGTACATATGCTTTGCATCTAAGAAAAGTGGTATATTAGTCTAGATAACCTCAGGGTTGTGAGGCTTTAAGTAGCCCTAAGTAGGTCTTGTACCTTACATCCTAGGTGCTAACAATGGTGCCATACTCACTTATGCCTTTTATGCATTTATGTGTGCATGTGAAATTTGAAAATGGATTCTTTTTCTACTTGAGGAAGAGCAAACATGTTAACTTCTAAATTTTCTTAAATGGATTACTTAGCATGCATCATAAAGTGTGTTAACTACTCTCATTTGCATGTATAAATATGCTTAGGATCCATCCATATGCATGTTATATATGTTGGGAAAGAAGAGAAGTAATGTGTGTTATGTGAATTTTGATTCATTTTATTTAATCTTATAATGCATTTCTTTTTGAATAGGTTTGTTTAGAGTTGATATAAACTTAGGATTTATTAAAAAATGTAATCAAAAAATTGACCTAAATGATACTAAAACATAAACCTACTTTAGAAAATTACTTAAGGTTAGGGAAGGAAAGAGAAGTTCTCTTCTCTTTCTCTCTCTTCATAACTTAGTAATTAATTGTAGGTTTCACTTAAACCAAATTAAAATATGAAATAAAACTAACCCAAAATCACTAAACAAACTTAAATAAAACCCCCTCTAAGTTGAATATGTTCTTCACACTTAGAAAATTTGAACCTAAAGTCCTAAGCTAAGCATACCACACAAGCCTTCAAAGCACACACATTAGCCTAAGACAACACTTCTAGCCCTAAGTTAGGTTAGTGCATGGTTTGATGTTATGTTTTATTTTGTGATATATGTTTTTAGACTGGATGTTAGGGTGCATGCTCGTAGAATGAATGGTAGGATGTGCTTAGTCTAACTATTCTTTTTTACAAGGGATTGTGCTTAAGGAGCACTATCATAAATAAAAATATAAATGCTTTTGCTTGTAAGTGCTTATTTGCATAATCCATAGTGGACTTAGTTACCCATGTGTGGGGTGATAAGTCCAATATACATGCTTGAGATTTATGTGGTGTGATTTGATTATCCTTTATTTTATAGATGTTAGTTAGATTTCCATTTTTCTTTTCATGTAAACATTTATATAATTAGGATTTTGGAATGATTTGTTATAGGGTTTAGGATGAACATTAGTCATAAGATCCTATCTTATGTACCATGTGAAGCCTTGGAGCATCTACCATCCAACCTTGAACCAAAGAAGAAAAGAAGAAAAGAAGAAGAAAGAAAGAAAGAAGAAAGAAAGAAGAAAGAAGAAAGAAGAATAAAGCTTGAAGACCCCCATAATAATGAATTCCTTAGCTTAAATTATAATTTAATTCATTTGTAATTTGGGTTGTATAATGGTAGAGCTCACATATTTGATATTTTAGAGGGGGTGCCCACAACGGCCTCATTATTTTGCTTAGCTTTATAAATTGATTGATGATTTGTTTAGCTTGTGCAATTAAGTGGCATGCCTTTCCTAGTTTCGTGCTTGCTTTATGTATGGACTGGATGTGGATTAGGCTCTTTAGGAAAAAATAAATCTTTTACCCAACTTAACAACTCAAAGTAAAATTAAATAACTCATAACCTCACCTAAAGCTTAGGTTTAAAATCAAGATAAAAGAATTAGTAACCCCTTAGCTGGATGAGTACTTTTCTTTATAACATCATGCATAAAAGCATCTTATTTCACTCTTGATTGGAGGGATTCCATTTTTACCAGAGAACTTGGTTTGACCTTTGAGGGCCATGGTGGAAACTCACCTCCTTCATTCTAGCTGATTTTGGCCAATAACTTTCTTTCTCATGCATTAGTCATAAAAGAAAATCCTATTAGTCTGAGTCAAAATAATTGTCCAAAAATAAAAATAAAATGAAATTTGAATTACATTAGACTTCAGGTCATTTGAAGCATGTCCCTTTACATGATCTAGCCTCTTTAGGGAGTGAGTTTAAGGACTTAGTCTCTTTCTAAATAATAATAACTTATCTTGTATTAGCATAAAGACTTGCCTACATGTATTTAAAATCATAGAAGGAGTTAGTTGGCGACCACCCCAAGGCGGTTGTAAATCCAAGCTGTCAGGTGGTTTGTCCTTTCTTGTGAAGGCACTCCAATTACCCATTTTTTCCTTAGATTTAGGTTGTACTTCCGGCCTACACCGAAGCTCCCTAGATTTAGGTTCTGAGATTGCTCTTCCCCTTTGTGGGCCATAAGCATAATTACTCACCTCTCAAACATTTTTGTTATCATGTTTTAAGGAATCTTAAGTCCCAAACTTCTAATGAAAAATGTAACTCAAATAAACTAAACCAATTTCTAAAATATAAAGCCCAAATATAGAATAGTTTGAGATGCTTGCTAGGTTTCCAAGCATCATGAGCATCTCCTACTTAATCCCATTTTGGCTTTGATAATCACTCCCTTTTTTGGTCAATCCCATTTGATCTTCAAAAATGAACCAATCGATTGATAGTCCCTTCCTATTGAAATCTTCAAAGACAACGATCATTTACCTTAATCGAGAGTTTTCCTCAGGGATCCCATCCTTTAGGATGTAATTAAATATGGGGGCTTGCCCCTATAGGGAACTTAACGAACCTGATTTAAAATAAACCCTGTTTTACTTTTTCATGTAAAGTAGGGGAATAATCTCTGGTTCATATGCAAACCCTTCATCCTTATTGAGGTGATTTGGTCCATTAAAGGGTAGTGATTTCTGCCTTTCAAAATAGTGCAGTATTTCCTTGATGACGTACTCGATCACCAGAATAAGTACATCTATGGATCTGCGTGGCGTCTTACCAAGACAAATTTTTATAGTGTCTTGCCTCCTTCATTTCTCCCAATAGATTTGAAAAGTGACTCCTTATAGAAATTTTTCACCACAGGATTTTTCTGGAAACTCCGCTGGGGATGGTTCCTGACTCCATCTTTGGTAAATGATCATTATCTTTGAGTATCGATAGTGGGTTTGTAGTTTGGTATGAATTCAAGACCATCCTTCCTACCGTTGGCACTTAGCTCATTTCATTCTTGAGTTAAGTTGGCCAACATCTTTAGGTTTTAGGACCATTCATTATTGGTCTTAAAACTCCCGTTGGGTTCGCCAATGGGTAAAATGAAAATATCTAAACAAAAAGAGAAAACTTTTCAAAGACTTCTTCCTTATCATTTTCAAGATAAGAAAAGGCTCATCCTCAAAAAAAAAATTTTTGTAAGAACTTTACCTTTCAAAAATGCACTTAATAAAATATTTTCCACAAAAAATTTTGTCACCCTCATTTAACAATTCTCATAATTATTACATGTAGGGACTTTCAAAAAATAAAACTAACAATCTTTTCCAAAAGCACAAATGAACATCTTCTTTCAATTCACTTTGATGAAGATTTCATCTTTCAAAATAAAATGAACAATCATCTTTCCAAAAATCACAATCATGATCATAAAGTTTTGAAAAAACATACATGAATCCTTCTATTCAATACACTCACATTTATTGAATAGAAGTTTCATTTGTAAATAAAATTAAACTTTTTCAAAAAGCACATATGAACATCTTCATTTAATAAACTCAAATTTATTAAATGGAGATTTCATTCCCAACTAAAAATAAATATCTTTTAGGAAATCCAACTTGAATATATTTCACATATGTTTTAAGTTGGAATTCCTCTTTTTCAAAAATCAACAATCACACACAAAACAAAAATTTTATATTTTCAAAATAAGATTGATCTCCATTCTACATACCTAAATTTGTTGAATGGAAGTCCTTTCTTTTCAAAAATTAGAACTTAAGCAATCATATTTCAAAATTTTTCAAAATACATCCTGGAACTTCATTTAACATACCCAAATTTGTTAAGTAAAGTCTCCAAGTTCAAAAAATTTGAAATTTTCAAAATACATTTGGAATTTCATTTAACATACCCAAATTTGTTAAGTGAAGTCTCCAAATCCAAAATCCAAATTTTCAAACACATTTTTGAAATTTCACTTAACATACCCAAATTTGTTAAGTGAAGTTTCCAAATCCAAAATCAAAATCAACAATCTTATACCAAAAGTTTCAAACACCACTTGGAACCTTACTTAACATACTCAAATTTGAAGGCTATGGTGGAAACTCACCTCCTCCCTTCTCGCTGATTTTAGCCAATAACTTTCTTTCTCATGCATTAGTCATAAAAAAATCCTATTATCCTGAGTCAAAATAATTGTCCAAAAATAAAAATAAAATGAAATTTAAATTACTTTAGACTTCGGACATTTGTAGTGTGTCCCTTTACATGATCTAGCCTCTTTAGGGAGTGAGTTTAAGGACTTAGTCTCTTTCTAATCAATATCAACCTAACTTATCTTGCATAGGCATAAAGACTTGCTTACATGTTTCTAAAATCATAGCCCAAACAAAATAATTTAGTGATCCTTTTCAAACAAACCAAATATTTACCTTAGATTTAAGTTTGCTTTCAACCCTAAATTCCCCTAGATTTAGCATCATTTTTTTCAAACAAATTCACCTCTTGCATTTTCTTAATCTTATGTTAAAGAATCTTAAGTCAAATTCTAATAAAAAATGTAACTCAAACAAACTAAAAATTCAAAATATAAACAACTAAAATTTATGCTCACTAAATTTCTTAATGAATCTCCACATTTTCTCATAAAACTCCTTTTTTTTTTATCAATCATTTGATCTTCAAAAAATTAACCAATCAAAATCCTATAAATCTTTAAAATAATGATCATTTCAATCAATTTTTTAAATTCATTTAAATGTAAATTAAAATTTAAATTCAAAATTTAAAATAAATTTTCATTTTTCATGTAAAGTAGAAATCTCTTCATATGTCATTAATTTTATTGAGGTGATTAGGTTCTTAAATAGTGATTTTATCTTTTAAGATAGTGCACTAATTTTCTTGATGATGTACCGATCATCCAATAAGTACATATGTGGATGATCACATTCCTCACCACCATCAACAAGAAGGTCAATAAGTCATCATCGTAGACTTACCATCCGATGATTCTCCTCACAAGAGGAAAGCTATGGAAACCATGACTTCAGTATTAGATAGCATCGAAAGCAGCCCCAGTTGTAGCTCATCATCCTAGAGTTACACATGGTGCCCTGGTTCATGCTAGTACCCTACCATTTGTACCCTCCAAGGGTAAGGCTCCACTGGTTTCAGTGCTTGCCTCCTTGACATTTGAGTATGGGTCTAGCTCGCACTTCTCCCCCCTACCCATCCAAGGGGAACAAGAAGCATATCAAATGGTTCCACACTAGACAGAGAGCTAGAGGCCTGATCAGCCATGGATGAGTCTCCCATGATCACTTCACCGGGTTACAAAACTAATTTTATCCTCTCTCGATCGATAGAGAGATGTGGGAGGATCCGCTTCATCACCTCCTATAGTGGTGCACTTACAACCCTTCTAGAGTAAGGTCATGCATGCCTTCCTCTATGCCGTGTAGGGAGCATACAATGCTTAGTGTCCGATACTCGCTTTGATCTTTGATCTATCCCTCAGAGGGAGGCATTCATCGAGAGGCCCGTGAGGCCCATACATCACATTACTAGAGAGTGATGGAGGTTCACCATCAAGCTCTTTGGTTGATTTTCCAACTCGGCTACCCAGCACCATAATGATAGTATTCTCTCATGGGGCCACCACCAGAGGAGGAAGTTCATGTGCATAGAGTTGGTGGTTTCCACCCCACCGCTTCTACCCTCGTCCACCATCGCCAAGTTTCAAAGATCTCCATTCCATCAAAGGCCATGAAGGCCCCATCCGTGGAAAAGCGCACCTCATTGATGATTTGGCTACGGCCAAAGGATCCTACCCCTCTTACACCACCCATTATGGTAAGGCCGAGCTCCCCTGCTTGACCTTCTACCCCAGTGGAAGGAGTGGAGACTTAAGCATCTGGTCGTTCCCTTCACCAACCCATATAACCTGGATGAGGAGATGGTGATGATTGTTACATATATTCGAGGCTCAGCAGGGTAGAGGATCATCCTAAGATTGTTACCTCTATTACAGCCAATATTAGTCAGGAGTATCATTCATCTAGTGAGTACCACAAGATTGACCCCCCTACAAGTGAGGTCCGGCCTCTCTGATAGTGTCAATCGCCCAAATTATTTGTACCTACTGAGTTAGATCATTCCTTAGATGAGATAGTTGCACACTATTTTATGAAGAAGAAGGAGATCTTAGGTATGCTTGGTCGATGAAGAAAGAGTCGCCTTGATCCCAATGAAGATGACTTGATGGGGATTCCGAGTATGCATGGTCGATACTAGAGGATCTCTTAGGAGCAACAGCCATGGAAGGTGATGAGGTTGATCAAGAAGACATCGTAGAATCAGTCCATCACCTCGGCTTAAGGTAAAGGAGATAGATGGATGGTAGAAATTAGGACTTGTTAGCAGAAGGCTTCAAGAAAAGCCTCCAGTTCATCCTATTACATGTCCTGAAGCTAGTGTGTCTTAGACCCAATTAAGACTCTTCCTCTGAGCAAGGTAGCACTAGTATATAGGAAGGTAGTACCTCCATACAAGAAAAAGATCTAAAATCCATGGTTGAGCAGGTGAAGGAAGCTTTGGCTCAAGCCCAGGATCATCATTCCAAAGGGTAGACCCTACCAGAATTTGATGCAATCCAATATCCCAAGGGTTTTGTGCCTCCTTCCTTCAAAAGCTTTGACGGTAGTGGAAATCCATGGCAGCACATTGAACACTTCAGGGAGAGTAATTGCAATGCAGGTGGCAGTGACGCTTTACTCTTTAGAAGCTTTGTTAGTATCAGTGTATGCTTTGATTGGTATGTCAACCCAATAAGAAGACATTTAAGTTAGAGCAACTCTTCATCAAGAGATTTGTTGGAGCTCAGCAAAGGGTTACTATAGGTGATCTCATTGTAGCACAACATCACCCCGGTGAGTCACTTGTTGATTATATTCTCTGATATCATAACTTGAGTATGAAGTGTGAATCACTAAATAATGCCATTAAGATTCTCTTGAAGAATATCCATGGCCCCACCTTCATGCTTAAGGGCTTCACTATCAAGACATTTGAGAAGCTAATCAACAAGATCTAGTACAAGGAGAGGCCAAAGCTGTTGCCTTTTCAAGATCACCCCAAGCAAAAAATCCCAAAAGGTCTATGAGAAGAAACCGTGAGAGTAGTGGACAAGAAGAGATCACCGAGACCATGACCTCAAGTCCACCTTCTTCCCACCATCGAGCAACCATACCCACCACTCAATAGCCACCCCCAACCATACCACCAAGAGCAAGGGCATGCATATCCCAGTAGCTATGGTCTACCTACTCTTTTAAATAAGTTAAACAAACCTTATTCTTTTAAGAGGGAGGTAATCAGGAAGATCTTTAAGAATCTCTTAAAAAAGCTTGCTTTTCAGCTACTCAAGCCTAGGAGACCAAAGGAAGTAGGTAAAACTCATGATCCAAACTTTTGTCCTTACCACTATATGCTAGGCCACATTTTGGATTGCTTCACATTCAAGGATTGGCTTGAACATAGTTTCAAGATCTGCAGTTATCCCAAAGGAATACCTTATGGAACAACCTTCCGTTCCATTAGGTAATCCTTGGGGATACATGTGATCCTACCAAAACCAAAGAAGGTTGGGACATCTTGTCTAAAACCTAAGAAAATAATTTTAAAAGATCAAGAAGCTTTCCTTAGTGTCTCAAACCTCCAACACCAAGGAAGGAAGTGTTTGCTAACTCTAGAAAGAAGAAGTAGCGATCTTTAGCACGCCCAACATGTCCGACCTCTAGCCTTCAGCCTTCCCACACCATGACTTCTTCCATTTCAGCTTCTTCTATTTCTTCTACTAGTAGAACTCTTGTATCGATAAGGGCATCAAATCTTACCACTCACTTACTTGACTTCTACTTTGTACCTCCAAATAATTCCAAGAAATTGAAGAATAAAGCGATTTGAATTACATCTCTTCTAATGAGTTATCTTCTTCTATTCCAACGATAACTCTTCAAGTCTAATTAACTATAACAATTTGATCTTCCTCTTTGAGAGTTGGACTTTCCAACTCAATACTATGGGTTCACCTCTTGAGATAGACTTGGAATCATCCGATTAAGAGTCCCATAGAGAAGTAGGTGAGCCCAAGTGTAGAACCTTCCCCACCTTGCCTCAAGAGATTACCCAAGTCAACCTCCATAGTGGAAAGTTCTACCTCCTAGGTAGCACCTCAAGATAGGGAAACAAGTCATTGGTATCAAAGATCGAGAAGCCCTTCCACAAGATGCTCCACCCTTGGATATGCTTGTGGAAGACCAGCCGAAGGTGGACTACAACATCCTTTCTCATCTAAGAAAGTTACCATCTAAGCTAAGCATATATGCCCCTTATTTCTTATCCAAACAAAAATGATCCCAATATGCTTAAATTTGCTACCGACCGCTATAGTGAGGAAGCACATTATGCAAAAGAAAGGGATCACCTTCACAAATGAAGACCTTCTTCTGGGACTTGGAGCACAACCTCCTCTACATACAAATATGACATGGATGTGACCACTAGGGTTCTCATGGACGCAAGTGCATGAATAGTCATTTAAAGACCCTTGCCTATTTGAAGATCGACATCTCTACACTCTGAGGAGATAGGATGATGTTGAGAGGATTCAATGATCAAGGTGATTTTAGGTTCTATAGTATTGCTTAAGAGATGAAGACTAAGCCAAGTTCTACATCATTGATTCAAATACTTCATTCACTACTTGCTTGGTAGGCCTTGGATACATCAACAAGATCCATCCTCCCTTCATTAGTGCATCAAAAAAAAATTGGAATTATATGTCAACAAAGATGAAAAGCCATTTTCGCTAGAGAGGTTGAGATTTATGAGGATGCAACCTACTATCTTCCTCAAAACACCCTTTCTCATGAACTTGGACAAAATTCAAATGCAAATGCAAAAGAAAAGAAAATGAAGCAAAAGAAAAGATAAAAAAATGAAAAGAAAAATAAAAGTCTAAGTGAACAAGGGGAATTGAAGAAGAAATAGATCTACATATCACATTCCACCCACAGCTCATTCCATCATATGGACATGTGGGTAGAATGGCTCAACCTCCACCAGGTAGAGGCAGAGGAAATGAGGCTCAGGTGGAGACCCCTAGTTGGCCTTCACCAACAGAGGTGTGTTCCGCTCAGAGTACCCCTACTATTCACATAGACTTGGAATCTAGCTCAGAGGATGAGTCTAATGTGATTAGTACCACCCCAACCCCTCGGTTCCATTGGAGGTTTTGATCCAGAGACAAGACTGCCTCCAAGCAAAGCAAAGTATTTGAATCTAGTTTATGTGAAACTTATAGTTGGGAACCTTAGCTCTACCTCACTTACATCTAAAGTTGAAGGTTTAGTAGTTAAGGAAGTCCCTAAGTCTTCCAAAGGACATGAAGTAAGAAGTTCTTTTGGGATCATCCTCAAGTCTAAAGTTGATACTTGAGGAAGATACTTTTAAAGAATTAATGGAATTACCTTGACTTTTACTCCTTGTGTTCAAAATCTTATACATAAAGGTTTAGTTCCTCACACATGGTCCAAGCAAGTGTCAGTATTTTTCAAAAGCTATGGAACAATTAAGGAAGCACAATCAAGAATTCAAGATGGGTCCCATTGATGATGAAGATTATTGCCTAGTTGTTACCAACCATTTGAGTCGATAGGTTCTTCTCACATCCCCAACTCTTATGAGAATGTGTGTTTAGAAACTGATGATCCATGATCTCCAAGGAAAAAACATCAATTTGAAGAGGAGATTCATTCAACAATCGACAAGCTTAAAGAAATCAACCTCAGGATAGAAGAAAATCCACGCCCGACATATATTAGTTCATTGTTGAATGAAGAAGAAACTAATGACTTAGTTAGGCTATTGATTGAGTTTAAAGATTACTTTGCATGGAGTTATGAAAATATGATTATCTCCAACATAGTTCCACAAGCTAGCAATAGATCCTAATCCCTATTAAGCAAGCAGCTGCATGCATTAGAAATTGAACAATGTGTCATTTCAAGTCAAGAAACCGATCGATAGGTTTCATCAGGAAGAAAAATATCCTACCCGGTTAGCTTGTCATCGCTTAAGAAGAAGAATGGCCAAATTCACATTCATTTAGGGACTTAAACAAGGCATGTCCTAAGGATGAGTTTCTCTTCCTATACCGTAATTAATGGTGGACATTGCTCATCTCATGCTTCTTCTTTCATGGATGGTCATCCGCTATAACCAAATCAAGATGTCTCCTAAGATGAAAGAAACACTACTTTTGAACCGATCAAATCTTATTATATAGGGTCATGCCTTTCGCCTTAAAAATGGGTGCTATACCAACGGGCCATGACTCAGATCTTCAATGAACTCATCCATCATCGTTGAGTGCTATGTTGATGATCTAGTAGTCAAAAAGAAAAAGGAAGACCACCTCTTTGACTTGAGAGAGTAGTTTTGAAATGGTTAAGATAATATAACCTCAAAATGAATCTCAAGTGTGCATTGAGTCTTCGGAAATTCCTTGGTTTGTTGTTTAACACTGGGAATAGAAATAGATCTAAAAGATTAAAGCTATCTTAGAAATGCCACCTAAGAGTTTAACTCAACTGATCCTTTCAAGGATGGATATCTAAGATGCTTTATCTCAAACTTATCGGAGATGGCCATTCTCAACACTTATCAAAAAGGATGCCAAGTTCAAGTGGGATGACAAGTGCTAACACGCATTTGAAGACATCAAAGAATACTTGGTGAAGCCACTATTTCTAGCCTCTATCCCGTGCACTCATCCTTTACACCGCACATTGGATGACTCTCTCAGCTCTTGGCCCAAGCCAATGATGAAGGAAGGAAGCACTCACTACCTCTACCATTCTGATCCCTACAGAAGCAAACTATCCACCTATTGAGAAACATTGCCTAGCTTTGATCTTTGCATCTTAGAAGTTACAGCATTACATGCTTTCTCATAAGGTGAACTTAATCTCAAGAACCAATCCACTATAGCTCATGACATACCAATGCTTTTATGTTTGGCTCATTGGTCCATGATACTCAATTTGATATCACATTTGTACCCCTCCATGTGTAAAAGGAAGCACTAGCAAATTTCTTAGCAACACACCCACCTCCGATCCGCTTAGTGATGATCTCGATGAACAAATCATGAACTTGGGAGGCTAACACGATGGGAGATGTATTTTGATGGTGCGCTTTTTTCTTAAAGGTGAAGCACCATGATCTCTCGAAAGGCAGGGTAGAATAGTTCTTCTAACTCCAAACGCAATGTGATGAGATTCTCATACTATCTTTCCAACCCACACCAACAATGAAGCGAGTATGAGGCTTTGATTATCGGTTGAGTTAGCCATCACTATCGCTGTCAAGAGCATCAACATCTTTGGGATTCTGGTCATCAACCGATTGTCGGTCCTACCCAGTCCTCCCAAGCTTTGTCATTACTATGAGTATACCATGACCCCAAAGAGAATACAAAGATGCCTTGGCCAAAACTTGCCAAAGAGTTGGCATGTCCGAAGATGAGTCCATTTCAATAAGGGTCCAAAATAGACAAGTCTTATCCCTTATTGATGAACTCATCGAGACTTTCTCTTGAAGGGGTTGTCATTGCCAAAATGGACAAGGATTAGATTGAGGCAACCATTCATAGATTACTTGAACATCAAAACTACCTCAAGAGAAATCACAAGCCCATCAAAATAGAGAGCTCTCCTATGCTCTTGTTGATGGCACCACCACCAATCCTCCCAAAAATGTGGTTACATTTAGAAAACACATGAAGCCCATGGCATTATAATCGGTACATTCGGTCTGTGGAGCTCATCAATCGTCCAAAGATGAAGATGAAGATGACTGGATACTATTGGCCTTCTATGATCAGATACATGGATGTAGCTAGAGATGCCATCGGCAGTACATGTGGTCCTCCACCAACCACCCAACATTCTACACCCTACTTGGCTTCATGGCCATTTGAGTGTTGGGGTACCACATTATAGTCCGATCGATCCTCCTTCTTCCAAGGGGCATCGATTCATCTTAGCCACTACTTTTCCAAGTGGGTGAAGCCATCCCACTCGTGAGAGGTCACAACTCACCATGTGCTTCAATTTTGTGAACCATATCATATAGGTTTGGGTGCCTCATGAATTATATTCGATAATGGTATACATTCAAAAGCATGAAGATCAATAGCTTTTAGAAGACATGGTATAGATTGGAGATACTCCACCATCTACTACCTAGAGCTAATGGTTTAGGTAAGCATTCAACAAAACTCTCATCCAGAATCAAGAAGACTCGATGACAACAAAGATAGTGGAATGAGTTGGTTGACGCCTTGTGGGTCTACTGCACCCATACCAAACTCCAACTCAGTCTATCCCATTTTATTTAGTGTATGGGTCCAAAGTCGTTCTTCCCTTAGAAGTTCAACTCCCATCACTAAGGATAGCATTGGGTAACAAGATCACTGATGTAAGGTTAGAAGAAGAGCTCAAAGGTTTAAGGAGTCACCTATGTAACCTCGAGTTGTACAAGGCCAAAATGATTCAAGCTCACAACAAGCTGTCCACCTAGGTCTTTGAGTAGAGAACTTGTGTTAGTCCTAAGGAGACCAATTGTTTCAAAAGATGGGAGGCAAGTTTGAACCCACTTGGGAAGGCCCCTATGTCATAGAAGGCCTACCAAGGAGGATCTTATCGCCTTATTGATAAAGGGGAACACCGATGCTTCCAATTAATGGGCTCTATCTAAAGAAATATTACCCATGAAACAAAAAATGTTTGAAAATAATCATTAATAAAAGAACAAAATCTGATTCCATTCATCAAATCTTCTCTTCTTCAAGTATTTTTTGTCTTATAATCCACCATGACGTTTTAGGTAGGTGTAAGAGTCCCCCAATGGCATCCTATCCCTCTTTCACAACACAAACACAATCTCGATGTTTTAATAAAAGAGAACCCAGAGGCATCCTATTTTGATTAGCATAACTAAGTTAGGTGAGAGAACCCAAGTATCCTTTCTTAGTGGGAATCCATCCAGCATCATTTCATAATTCCCCAAGTGTTTTAAGGTAGTGTAAGAGTCCCCTGAGGCATCCTATTCCTTTAACACATGCACACAAACACAAATCTTTATCTTAAGCTATTTGATGTGGAGCAAGCCCATGGCACTCACTCATTAGCCTAGGTTGCTACATGCTACCTCGCTAGTATGTCACCCCAGTGGTCATTTGTTGGAGATGTGAGTCCTCATGCTTTCTTCCTAACTTGATCATTGCAAACCAATGAGCACCTTGTTAGTATGGTATCTTCACCCCAGCAAGTAAGCTACCTCATGTTGACTTTGTTTAAGAAGATGTGAGTCCCCATGCTTTCTTGAACTAGCCATCATGCTCTAACTAGGTCATATTTGAGGTTTAGGATAAGTCCCTGAGGCTCCTTTCCTCTTGACTACTTGATTGATAAGTCTAGTGGCATTCACTCAAGAGCCCTAGGTGATACACCGAGTCAAGATGACTATCCCAACAATCGCTCCCATAGGATGTGAGTCCCCGAAGCTTTATTGATTTTGCAAAGATGCACCTTAGGTTGGTTGATGTTCTCTATGACAATGACTCACCCGTGAGTACACCACTCGCGATATGAGTCCCTGCTTTCTCCTTGAGTTGGACCAATACCTATTGGAATATGACTAGCCATGTCATCTCCGTGGGTGTTGGATTAAGCCCTTACCCCATCCCTGTGGGCATTTGGATCAAGTCCTCACCCCATTTAGACACTACGGGTTACTTTGATTGGACAGCCCCCTTTCCTAGTAGCCACCCCTGGTTGGAAAATTTGTCACGGATGCATTCTCCTTGGTTTTAATAGATGTATAGATATAAGCTCCTTCTCTTGATCCCTCACAAACTAACAGGTCCATAAAAAATAACTAAAATAAACAAACAAAATTAATTTTGCTGGATTAGAATTCAAGCCCCAAAGGGCCCTTTCCCAAGGCATCCTATCTTGGGTAATGTCGTAACTCCTATAGAATTTCTGACCACGAGTGAGATAAATCAGTATCACATAGTCCCTTAGGTCGTTCAATCTATTTTCCACAAGGGTTACCCTCCATTCGCTTTGAAAGATAAAGACTATGATGCATTCTTTCAAGCATGATTACCTCAAAACCCCAAGTCGTTGATTTTGCCCAAAGCAACCATCACCCCTATCTTTTCTAGTGGAAGATGTGAGTCCCCAAGCTTCTTCCCTTCAATTGATCATTGCAAACCAAAAGGCACCCTTTGGTTGGATAGTTCTCCATCGGAAGCTACTCCCTTTGGTTCAAGAATCAAGGTGATAGGCTTCTATAAGCTTCGCATGATCCATCGCAAAACCAATGAAATCCATCAAAAAAAATTAAAATGAAATTAATCTTGACTTCTTGAGTTGATTTAAGTTCCCCAGTGCATTCACTCAGTAGTCACCCTAGGTCGTTTGATTTGTTGCCCAAAGCAACCGATCACCCCAATGGTTCCTTATTTCTAAGATGAGTGCTTTTTTTCTTAAGACTTGACCATTGTATACCAAAAGGCATTTCTCTTGGTTGGATAGTCCTACCTTGTGGTTGGTAGACTACTCCCTTGAATTGGTAAATGTGTCTAGGCTCATGGCCCTACTGCAGCTCATCAAACCATGGGATCCATCATAATCAAAATAAAAATCTAAAAATGAAATCAATCTTGACTATCTTGAGTTGATCTAAGTCCCTGGCATTCACTAATAGTCACCCTAGGTTGGGTTCAATCTTGTCTTGCCAATAGATTACCCCAGAACGTCCCTACTTTGGAGGATGTAAGTCTATGCTTTCTTCCTAGTATGATACCAAAGGCATCCCTTTGGTTGGCTAGTCCTACTATGTGCTTAGTAGACTACCCTTTGGATTGGTAAATGTTAGGTCTTAGCCTCCATGGCTCTTAGACAACCCATTGCAAAACCAACAGGGTTCATCAAAAAAATTCAAACCTAACAAAAATTAAACAAATTCAACCCTCTTCTGGAGATTTTTCTCCTTAGTGAGATTCAAATCAAATCAAACCTTTCATCCCTCAGATGACTTGAACCTTCCTAGTGGAAGGTTCACACTCTATCCCTTAGTGGATTCTTTCTTCTCTTATGTCTTGGACATAAGTAGAGCCACATTGCACTAAGCTCGGATTCTTTCTTTCCTTGGGTTAAGGATAGATTGTTTATTAGTGCTTGTGATCTTTCGTTGTTGATCATTTGTCAACACCACACGCAAGCGGTGTTCCTTGTCCCACACCACACCTATTGCCCTTTGTTGACCTCATTTTTAGAATGAGCTCTCAACCTCCATCTTAGACATAGATTCTCTTAGACTTTAAGAGTTCCTTAGTCTTAAGACACATCTAGTGATTGTGGGTGGACACTCCAACCTAGCCCCTAGAGACTTAGAAGAGTTAGCCATAGAATAGTCATGCCTTGGGGTGTTAGAAAATTCCTACCCTTAGCTTAAACCATTCCTCACTCCTTCTTCAAGTCAAACTCCAAATCAATTTATGATTTTTTTTTTTTTCAAACTCAAATCAATTCATGATTGAAATTCATGATTAAACCCATGATCAAAATTCATCAAAAAATTCCTAATTCAAATTTTAAGTCCTTAATTTTCATTAAGGACTTAACCAAAATCATGATCAAACCTATTCAAACCTTGAGATTTTCTCAAAACTATTTATATTCTCATTTATATTCATATATAAATGAAATATAAATATAAATCAATCAAATCAAACTCAAAAATTAAATCAATTTGAAATTCCTTAAATTTTAATTTTCCATTAATGGATTTAACCTAAACTTGATCAAACCATTCAAACTCATGGGATTTTCTCAAAACTTATTTATATTCTCATTTATATTTCATATATAAATGAAATATAAATATAAATCAATCAAATCCAATCAAAATTAAATTTCAAATTAAAAAAATTCTTTAAATCCTTTAAATTCCTTTAATGGATTTAACCCAAATCATGATTAAACCACTTTCAAATCCTTGAAATTTTCTCATGATCAATTTATATTCTCATTTATATTCACATATATAAATGAAATATAAATTCAAACAAATCAATTCCAAAATCAAACTCAAATCTCAAGCCTTTCAAGTCAAAAAAACTTAGCCAAATCACTTTCAAATCAAGCCAAATTCTTGATTTTCTCTCATGGTTCAATCAACCCTACAATCATGAGCTCATATATAAATCCAAACTCCAATCATTCAATCAAAACCCAAATCAAAAATCAAACCCAAAACCCTTTCATATTCTTCCTTTGAATATGAAATTTTCAAATGGATCAAAATCCATTTGACTTCAAACCACTTGTAAATGGATTTATATTTCAATCATAAGTCCATATACAAGATCAATCAACTTCAAATCAAGCTTTGACCAAGCCATTTGACCCACTTAGGCTCACTTGACCCAAAGTGACCTAAAGTACCCTTATGAGCCAACTTTGATCCTAACCAAATTGGATTGAACCAAACTCATATATCCTCTCATCATGATCAACAATCATCATGGGATGATCAATCAATCAAATTGGGTCAAACCAAGTCAAACCTAAGGGTTGACCAAGTCAACACTTAACCTAAAATGAAACCTAACATAGCCAAATTCCACCATAGGCCAAATTGATTGAAACCATTGATCTAAGTTCACTCATGACCTATGTTTGAACTTGACCAAGCCAACATTTGAGCCTAACCCAGCCCCACTTGACAAAAGTTGACCCATTTTGACCTAAAGGGTCAAAATGTGTCAAAACTTGATCTAAGCCAAATTGATTGAAACCAATGGGTCAAGCCCATCCCAAATCACTTGTGAAACTTGACCAGAGCCTCAATTGGCCAACTAGACCTAACCTAGCCAATTGATCTTAGACCCTACATGACCTAAAGGGGTCGTGTTGAGCCAAAATTGAACTTAACCCAAATTGTTGATAGGAAACAAAAATACCAATCCACTCCATATGACTAACTCAACTTTCATATGAGCCAAACAATATATACCAAATTGAATCCAAACCAAAACATTTCAAAATGGTCATGAACTTGTGGTTTTGACCCAATTTGACCAATTGGTCAACTTGACCCAAGTTGACCCATTTTGACCTAAATGGGTCAACATGAAAACCTATCAAATGGATTCCAAATCCAATGAAACTTGGCCAAACCTATTTTCTCAATACAACATACCCAAAGTGAAAAAAATAGCAAAATGACCATCTACCCTAGGCCATAGAACAAATTTTGGCCTAGCCATGGGTATTTTGGTCATACCCTCACACATCACTTGAGGCTTTCCTAAAAGCTCAAGGGGACTTAGTGATGAGTGGTGCACAACCCAATGGGTTTGGGTCATTATTTGACCCTAGACAAACCCGACCATATACAAAATTGGTTTTAAATTCCCTCATAGCTCAATTTCATACATGGGAAGTTGGCATTCCACTAGCAAATGACCATGTGCACACTCAAAACTCAAAAAAAAAACCTCCTTGTTTGGTGATTGGAAAAATGGCATATGCCGGTAGTCATTCAAGGGAGATATACTCCCCTAAATCAATGAAATTTCATTCACTCACTGATTGGGCTTGGGGAACCCTTGCAATCATCAGAGCTTTTGAGTCCACAGAGGATTTGAATTCCCCATTTCTTGGTTTTGATGCAAAATAGGGAGCTCAATCCATAGCTAATTTCCTCCACATTTGATCTCCTTCCAATTCTTATTGCACATGATCTAGGAGCTAAATCAACACTAAGTTCTAGAGCAGGAAGCTCAATTCAATCAAAGCCAAGGATCTTAAAGGAGGTTGGAATCCACTCAACCTCAGGCTCAGAAATTTCAGCAGGCTTGTCTCGACAGCTACTCATCAAGCTGAGCAGGTGATCACCTCAGGGAGGTATGATTTTTGACCACTTAAATGTAGGTGTTGGTTTGTGAAAAATTCATAATGATCATTGGATTGTTTTATTCTTTAGATGGTGTGGGTATGATTATGCTAGATCAGCTTTATCTTCCCTTGGATCATGGACGGTCTCACATTGATCCTCATGAAGAACTTGGTTCATCTGATCCAGCATTTTGGATAGATTAGATATTTAACATGTTTAATAAATCCTTTATCTTTTAAATGGGGTGAATCCTAGCCATTGATCTTTGATCGGATGACAAGATATAGCGTGCGCCTTAACCCACCTTTTTGATGTGATACTTAAAGTGCTCCCATGCGTAAGCGTGACCTCGCGTTACGCATTGGAAGGATTAATCAAGATTAGTTATTTGCTTAATTAATTCTAATAATCAGATCTTAAAATCATAACTCTTTCTAAAAATCAAAAAAAATAAAAAAGGAAAAATGCTATGGAAATATAATTTCATCTAGAATATTTTAAAATTTTTATTTTGGTTTCAGAATTTAATTAGCTAATTATTCTAATTAGGTCACCAATTGATCTCAAATTTAGGGTTCATTTTAGGGATGACCTCTACCTCTAATTTTCTTGAGATTTATTGAGGCTTAAATTGCTATTATTCCTAATTACCCTTTCATGTAATTAAGGGTAATTAAGGTGATTAATTGGATTTACCCTTTGATTAGGTTTGATTAAGGTCAGATCCAGTGAGTAGGAGTTTTGTGGAATAATTTTGGGGCATTTCCCTAAGCTATTCCCTAAACCCCTTTTCTCCTTAATCCCTCTTAATTAACTCATTAATCACCTTTAATCAATTTTCAAAATTCTAAAAGTTATAGAACTTAATTAATCTACCTTGGGTAGATGCTTAGGTGTTTAATAGCTAAGTTTAATTAAAGAAATTAAAACCCCATAAGTATGAAAGGGTGTTTTAAAAGTACTTAAGCTAAACCCTTTAGCAATTAACTTTTAATGTGAGCCAAATTGGCCTTTTCATTATTAGGTGCATTGCAAATTTAAATACCTTTTTGGGTTTTATGTCATCTCATATTACTTTTTAATTTTCTAAGGTGGTGTAGGTAAGTGTTAATTAAGCCGCTCAATGCATACCCTAACCTAATCAATGCTTAAAATGGATTTAATTATCTAAAAATTAAACAATAAATACAAAAAAAAATGTGGGAATGGGTTAGGAACAAAAAAATCATCTCACTTTTTCAAAATTAAACCAAACTTCAAACTAAACAGAAATTATTTTGAAATTCATTTTGATTTATTCTAAGTTTTCTTATTTTTTAAGAATGTCTTTAGGATTTAAGTAAAGTGAGTTTGTTTACATGCTTTCATTGCTTTGGATCTTTCCCAACATATTAAGTTGTATGTCATGTGATTCATGCATTCATAATTTTATGTTTTAAATTTCAAAATGAGAATTGTTTACTTTATGTCAAATGTGCATGTGTTGGCTAAAGTAAAAAATGAATTACTATTATCACTACTAAATCAAATTATTTTCAAAACTTATAAATGAAATGTAAAATCTGAAAGTGCTATTCTTATCTTAATTATAGCTTGCATGTGATATTATAAAGGTATGCTTAGTATAGGTTTCCTTTCTTTCTTATGTTAGATATAGTTTTGAATAGGAATTTGGTAGAGACATAGGTTCATTTGAAAAGAACCTCACACTAATTTCATATCCTATTCATCCCTAGTCCACCATCTAAGAAGGATTACCTACATTTGCATATATAAATTGCTTAAACAAAATAAATCTATTATATAACTTTTGTATCTTCTTTTTTCATTTATTTCTTTTGTACATATGCTTGCATCGAAGGAAAGTGGTATATTAGTTTGGACAACCCCTAGATTGCGAGGCCTTAAGTAGCCCCAAGTAGGTCTTGTACCTTACACCCTTGGTTAACAATGGTCGAACTCACTTATGCCTTTCTTACTTTCATGTGTATGTGAAAATTTTGGATAAAAAACCTTTTCTATTAAGAAAAATACATGTTCAACTTCTAAATTTTATTAAATAGATTACTTAGCATGCATCATAAAGTGTGTTAACTACTCTCATTTGTATGTATATATATGCTTAGGGTCCATCCATAAGCATGTTATATATGTTGGGGAAAGAAATGAAGTAATGTGTGTTATGTGAATTTTGATTAATTTTATTTAATCTTAAAATGCCTTTTTTTGAATATTTTTGTTTAGAGTTTATCTAAACTTAGGATTGATTAAAAGATGTAATCAAAAGATTCACCTAAATGAAACTAAAAATGAACCTACTTTAGAAAATTACTTAAGTTTAGGGAAGGAAAGAGAAGTCCTCTTCTCTTTCCCTTTCCCTCTCTTCATAACTTAATTAATTAATTATAGGTTTCACTTAAACAAATTAAAACATGAAATAAAATAACCCAAAATCACTAAACAACTTAAATGAAACCTCCTCTAAGTTGAACATGTTCTTCACACTTAGAAAATTTGAACCTAAAGTCTAAGCTAAGCATACCACACAAACCTTCAAAGCACACACATTAGCTTGTCACCACTTCTAGCTTAGGTTAGGTGGGGTGCATGGTTTGATGTTATATTTTTTGTGATATATATTTTTAGATTGGATGTTAGGGTGTATGCTCATAGAATGAATGGTAGGACGTGCTTAGTCTAACTATTCTTTTTTACAGGAGATTGTGCTTAAGGGGCGCTATCATAAATAAAAATATAAATAAATTTTGCTTGAAGGTTTTATACCCTAAGCATAATCCATAGGCAGGTGGACTTAGTCACCCATGTGTGGGTGATAAGTCAATATACATGCTTGGGATTTGTGTGGTGTGATTTAACTAACCTTTGTTTTGGTAGGTGTTAGTTAGATTTCCCTTTTCTTTTCATGTAAAATTTATAATTAGGATTTTGGAATGATTTGTTATGGGGATTAGGATGAACATTGGTCATAAGATCCTATCTTATACCATGTGAAAGGGAGCATCTACCATCCAAAAATAGGAACCAAAGAAGAAAGAAAAGAAGAAAGAAGAAAGAAGAAAGAAGAAAGAAGAATAAAGCTTGAAGACCCCCATAACAATGAATTCCTTTGCTTAAATTATAATTTAATTCATTTGTAATTTGGGTTGTATAAGGGTAGAGCTCAGCTACCCATATTTGATATTTTTGGATTTTTGTGGTGGTGCCCAACCACAACAGCCTCCTATTATTTTGGGTTTGCTTTATAAATTGATTGATGATTTATTTAGCTTGTGCAATTAAGTGGCAAGCTTTTCCTAGTTTCTTCCTTGCTTTATGTATGTGGATGTGGATTAGGCTCTTTAGGAAAAATAAATCTTTTACCCAACTTAACAACTCAAATTAAAATTAAATAACTCATAACCTCACCTAAAGCTTAGGGTTTAAAATCAAGATAAAAGAATTAGCAACCCCTTGGATGAGCATTTCTTTATAATATCATGCACAAATGCATCTTATTTCACTCTTGATTGGAGGGCTTCCACCTTTGCGGAGAACACTTGACCTTTGAGGTGGTGGAAACTCACCTCCTCCATTCTCACTGATTTTGGCCAATAACTTTCTTTCTCATGCATTAGTCATAAAAAAAATCCTATTAGCCTGTGTCAAGATAATTGTCCAAAATAAAAATAAAATGAAATTTGAATTACATTAGACTTAGGTCATTTGAAGCATGTCCCTTTACATGATCTAGCCTCTTAGGGAGTGAGTTTAAGGACTTAGACTCTTTCTAAATAATAACTAACTTATCTTATAAGCATAAAAGCCTACATGTATTTAAAATCATAGGAGTTAGTTGGAGACCACCCCCAGGTTGTAAGTCCAAGTGTGGGTGGTTTGTCCTTTCTTGTGAGGCAAACCATTACCTTAGATTTAGGGTTTTGCCCTCAGAAGCTCCCTAGATTTAGGTTGAGGTTGCTTTTCTGTGGGGCCATAAGCATAATTCCTCACCTCTTAGGCATTTTGTTTAATCTTGTGTTAAGGAATCTTAAGTCTAAATTCTAATGAAAAATACAACTCAAATAAAATGTAAACCCAACTATAGATAGTTTGAGATGCTCTAGGTTTCTAGCATCATGAGCATCTCCTTACATTTTGGCTTGATAATAACTCCCTTTTTTGATCAATCCATTTGATCTTTAAAAAATGAACCAATCGATTGATAGTCCTTTATTGAAATCTTCAAGACAATGATCATTTACCTTAATCGAGAGTTTTCTAAGGATCTCATCCTTTAGGATGTAATTAACTATGGGGCTTGCCCATAGAACTTAACAACCGGTTTAAAATAAACCACCTTTACTTTTCATGTAAAGTAGGGGAAGAATCTTACATATAGACCCATCATCCTTATTGAGGTGATTGGTCCATTAAAGGTAGTGACTTTATCTTTTAGAATAATATTTCCTTGATGACGTACTCGATCATCAGAATAAGTACATCTATGAATCTACGTGGCGTCATACCAAGATAAATTTTTATAGTGTCTTGCCTCTTTCATTTCTCCCCATAGATTTGAAAGGTGACTCCCTATAGAAATTTTCTCACCACGACTCCATTTGGGATGGTTCCTCTCCATCTTTGGTAAATGATCATTATCTTTGAGTATCGATAGTGGGTTTGTACTTTGGTATGAATCCAAGACTATCCTTCTCATTGGCACTTAGCTCATTTCATTCTTAAGTTAAGTTAGCCAACATCTTTAGGTTTAGTGCATTCCTTGTTGGTCTTAAAATCGTTGGGTTCTCCAATGGGTAAAATGAAAATATCTAAAAAAAAAACATTTTAAAGACTTCCTCCTTATCATTTTCATGATAAGGAATCATCCTAAAATAATAAATCTTCCATAAGAACTTTGCTTTTCAAAAGCACCTTTTCAAAATGCACTTAATAAAATATTTTCCACAAAATTTGTCACCCTCATTTTAACAATTCTCATAATTGTTACATGTAGGATTTTCAAAAAAAAAATAAAAATAACATTTTCCAAAAGCACAAATGAACATCTTCTTTCAATTCACTTTGATGAAGATTTCATTTTCAAAATAAAATGAACAATCATCTTTTCAAAATCACAATCATAATCATAAAGTTTTCAAAAGCATACATGAATCTTTTATTCAATACTCACACTTATTGAATGGAAAGTTCATTTGTAAAAAAATTAAATTTTCAAAAGCACATATGAACATCTTCATTTTATACACTCAAATTTATTAAATGAAGATTTCATTCCCAAATAAAATAAATATCTTTTAGAAATCCCTTAATATATTTCACATATGTTTTAAGTTGAATTCCTCTTTCAAAAATCAACAATCACACAAATAAAATTTTACATTTTCAAAATAAGATTGATCTCCATTCTACATATTAAATTTGTTGAATGGAGTCCTCTTTTCAAAAATTAATTAAACAATCATATTTTAAAATTTTTCAAAACACATTTGGAAACTTCATTTAACATACCCAAATTTGTTAAGTAAAGTCTCCAAATCAAAAAATTATTTTAAACACATTTGGAATTTCATTTAACATACTCAAATTTTTAAGTGAAGTCTCCAAATCAAAATCCAAAATTTCAAATTTTGGAAATTTCATTTAACATACCCAAATTTGTTAAGTGAAGTTTCCAAATCAAAATTAAAATCAACAATCTTTACAAAATTTTCAAACACATTTAACATACTCAAATTTGAGTAGTGGAAATCACCTCCTCCCTTTCAATTTTAGCCAATAACTTTCTTTCTCATATCATAAAAAAATCCTATTATTAAGTCAAATAATTCCAAAATAAAATAAATGAAATTTGAATTACATTAGACATCATTTTAAACCATCCCTTTACATATAATTTAAGAGTTTAATTTAGTCTCCAAACAATAATAAAACTTATCTTGCATAAGCATACTTACTATTTTTAAAATCATTAATTTTGTTCCACAAATTTGTAAGTCCAAATTTGGTGATTTGTCCTTTTCAAAAAGAAACAACCCATTTTCATCTTAATTTCTTCACTCAAACCAAATTTAAATACATTTTTTGTTTCATAATTCCTCCCTCTTAGGCATTTTTTTTAAATTTGTTAAGGAATCTTATCTAAACTTCTAATAAAATGTAACAAACAAAACTAAATCAATTTCTAAAATATAAAACTTAAATTTTGAGATGCTCCTAGTTTCAAAATCAAATCTCATTTACTCATTTTTTGCTTAATAACTCCTTTTTTTTCAATCCCATTTGATCTTCAAAAATGAACAATCCATTGATACTCCCTTCTATTGAAATCTTCAAACAATGATCATTTACCTTAAATTTTAAATCCCATCATTTCAAACTATGATTCACAAACATAACAATTTAAAATTTTGCTTTACTTTTTTTTGTAAAGTAAAGAATCTCCATACATTCAACCCATTGTCCTTATTTGACTCCATTAAATGATTTCTCTTTTAGATATGTAGTATTTTCTTGATGATCTCATCACCAATAAAACATATGGATCAACATGGCATTATGAGATGAATTTTTTATAGTGTCTTTTCTTTCATTTCTCTCCATATTTGGGACTCATGGAATTTTTCATCACATATGTATGATCAGAAAGTAATCAACATCCGACTAAGGGTTGCTAATTGTTTTATCTTAATTTATAGCCCTTTAGGTGGTTATGAGTTATTTTATTTTTGTTTGAATTGATTAATTTGATGAAAATTTATTTTCAGAGCCTAATTGTCATCCTTCAAAGCAAAGAAAACTAGGAAAAGTCATTTTTTAATGCACAAATTAAAACATCAATTTATAGCATAGAAGAAGTTTCATTTGTGGTTGGCATTCCTCTTAAGTAGTCTCCTACAACCCGATTACAAATTAATTAAATTTGGAAATTTATGTTATGGTCTTCATTCTTATTTTTGTTTTTTAAAGTTCTTTCTCTTCTTTTGGATGGTTAGAATGTGGATCTCCAAGGCTTCATATTACATAAGATGTAATCTTACTAATGATCTACCCAAAATCATTCAATCTTAGGATTACATAAAATGGAAAAGAAATCTAACTAAAACTACTAAATAGAGATCTAAACCCAAACCACACAATCCCAAGCATGTATATATAAGTTGTGCTTAGCACCCCATGGGTAAGCAGCATGGATTATGCTTGGGTATAGCAACATCATAGCGGTTATATTTTTTATTATAGCCAATACAATCTAGGGAAGATAATGGTTAGACTAAATCCTCCATTGAGGTTTCACACATACACCTAATTCCGACTATATTACATCAAATAAATGAGAACATCAACCATGTCCATACTCTAGGATGTGAGTTTAATATGTGCTATTTGGTTTGTGTGGTATGCTTAGCTAGGCTTTAAGGTTTATATTTTCTAGTGTGAAAATGTTCAAGGGTGGTTTCATTTAAGTTGTTTAGTTGATTTGTATTAATTTTATTTGATAATTTTATTTGGTTTGAATGAACCTGTAATTCTTAAGTTATGGAGAACTTCTCCTTTTCTCCCCTTACATAATTTCTAAAATAGATTAATGATTCTTCTTTAGTGGTTTTATTATGTGTTTTAATTAATCTTAAGTTTAGATTTTTTTCCTAACAAATCTATTAAAAAAAGGCATTTTAAGATTGTAAGTGAAATATTATCATAAAACACATTTCATTTCTTTCCCAACATACATATGATGACTAAGCATATCTATATGCAAATAAATGTTTATCCTTCATGATGATCTAGTGATGTTACTTAGGAAAATTTAGATTCTTTATGATGCATGGGTTTCATTAAGTAGAAAAGAGTGATTGTTTTATCCACTTTTCATATACATATATGTGAAAGCATAAGTGAGTCCAAGATGTTATGCTGAGGAGTGTGATACATGACAACTAAAGGTACTTCTCACAACCCAGGGTTGTCTAATATACCACTTTCTTTAAATACATATATGTAAAAGAAATGAATTGAAAAAAGAAAGATGCAAAAGTTTATGTTTGTTTGTTTGATTTGTTTATGCAATTTATATGTGTAAGTGTGGATGTACTTCTTAAGTGATAACATAGGAATGAATAGGAATAGATTTAAGCAAGTGTTATGTTCTTTTCAAATAAACTATACACTTTACAAAATCTATCAAAAGTTATTTAAAGGGAGAAAAATAAAACACACATTGATTTATATTTATATTCACATTACAAACTTTATAAATAATTATAATAGCATACCCAGTTTTGATGTTTGATTTATAAGTTTTTGAAAATAATTTTGGATTTAGTAGTGATAATCACAATTCATATACATATTTTAGCCAAAACATGCAATTTGACATAAGTGAAACATTTCATTTTTAATTTGATTTTAAATGGCATGAATGTATGATTTTCATATGACATACATTTAACATGTTGGTAATAAAGTGATGAAAGTAATGTAAATTCATTCACCCTAATTAATTCATAAAGACCATCCTATGGAATAAGATTAATTAATGTAAATCAAATTTGATTTAAATAAAGTTTGATTTTGTTTAGAATTTGATTTGAATTTGAGAAATGTGAGATGAGTTTGCTGGTTCTAACCTATTCCCTCATGTGTGAGTTGTTTAAGTTTAATTTTTAGGTGATTAGATTGATTTTATATTTTGTTTAGGTTAAGGTGTCATTAAGAATAATTACCCTTACATACAACTTTTATTTAATCAACTAATCATGAGCCAATGTATGACATAAAATCACAAGAAATTTGAATAAGTAATGCATCCTAGGAAAGAAAGGGCCTAATGCAATTGACTCATAATTAGTGATTAATTAAGTTAAAGGGTTTAAATTAAGTACTTTCATAACCCTTCCCACACATGTGGGTTGAATTTTGATTTCCTTAAGTTACTTAGGCACCTATCCAAGATGAATTGGTTAAGTTCTAGAATGTTTTGATTTTGAAAAAGCTTGATTAATTAAGTCATTTAATTAAGTGATTAAATTATTTAATTAATTTGCACTTTAATTAGGTTTTATCCAAATGAAATAAACTTGGAAAAAGATATGAGAGAGAACTTGTCCATTCCTAAATCTATTATGTCTAAGGTAATTGAAACATAATAATTAATTTATCACTATTTAAAGGTTAATTAGCTTAAATTAACTTTAAGAGTGTGAAATTAAATTATAATCATTAATAAATTTCAAAAAAAAAATCATGGGAGGCATCATCCATTAATCAACCCAGGAAGTTTGGAATTAATCGGTGAATAATTTTGGAGTAATTAATATAATTACATTCATGAAATCTTGAGAATACTATTCAAAATCAATTGAAATTAATTTTTATTTCCTCTAAATTATCTTCACAATGCTTTTTTTTATTTTGTGTTTTCTAATTTTCTATATTTAGTTATGTTATTTTGAAGTTTCATTTTATCCATTAATTAAATCTAATTAAAAAATCATCTCCATTCTCTTGACTTCCACTGGCATGGTGATTCATCCTTAAGTTCAAGTGAGCATTCGTCATGTGCTTTCTCTCCTGATGATCATGTTTGAGTCATCTTAAGTAAAAGATCTGCGACATGGTGTCCATCATAGCTTTGGATGGATGACCCCGATCATAAGCTTTCGAGGAGAACCCTCTCTAGGGCAAGATTCGAGCTCGATTGAGCTAAAACTCAACCCACACCATCATCATGCAAGGGGTTGAATATCTAATAGTCCATTTCACTTGAGCTGAAATTTCTTTCACAAAAGATCACACACTCCTTATTCTAGGCTCAGTTTTGATCCATACCGCGAGGTTATCAAAACTCCCAATGTCAGGTATCTTTTGTATAGAGACAGCTCTGAAAGTTTCACCTTGGGATGAAGTGGGTCTTTCATGGACCAAGCTTCTCTTTAATGGGTTTTCCTTGGTTCTCTCTCTAGTGCTTGAGAACTTGGATTAAGCTTTAGCAAATCTTGATTGGTCCTCTAGATGCTTGCAAGAGGAATTGGCTTGATATTAGGTGTTTGAGATGGAAAAATGGTGGAGCTCCTTGTTTTCTTGATCAGAAGAGAGAGAATTGAGATGGCTCACAGGAATCTTGGGAGACTTTCCAATGCTCTAAGTTCCCTAGCAAATGTGTGAGTTGGATTCAGTGGAATTAGGGGAGTATCTCCCCTTGAAGGATCAAATGAGCTCTCTCCTTCCATTTTGATCAAATTGATGATATGGAATGAGTTTATTGGCTATAAGGTGGCATGACAATGATTTTGGCAAGGATGGAGTGCGATTTGATTTTGGGTGGAGGAGGGATCCCATTTGCTTAATTTTCAAGTGGGTGGTTGGTTGGACCATTGGGTTTGGTTTGGTTGAAAACCCATTGGGTCATATTCAATCCTCATTACCATTTGGTCCACAGATGCCAAGTGTCCATGAAAAGAAATTGAAAATTCAAGTGGTTTTGATTTTAGTTAAAGAGGGGTAAAATAGTTATTTGGCTTGTATTTCCATTTAAATATGTTTGGTATGATTGAAAAATGGGTTAGAAGTTTCAATGAATTTGGAATTGATTTGATATGAGGCTAATGTTGAATTTAGTCAAAATGGGTCAGGTCTTGAAATTGGTCAAATTAGTCAAACCAAGGGTTGTCCGTTCATAAGACCATTTGAAATGTTTTGGTGTCTTTGGTTTGTTTGATTTAATTTATATATTTATTTGGTTCAAGAGTTTATTTAGGTCAAATGGGTCAAGTTGATTTTCACCCATTTGACCTATTTGGGTAGGTCATGGGTTAGTTTAGGTTTCATTGGTCATTTAATGGATTGGTATCTCTAGAAAATATCTATCTGGGAGTCACCTTCAAATTAGGGAGAAATGAGACAAGCATATAGAAATTCATCTTTTAGGATCACGTGATCTGCATGTACTTATTTGTGATGAATATATCATCAAAATAGTGTTAAGAGATAGAAGTCACTACCTTTAATGGACAATCACTCAATGGACTCTGGGTTGATGGGTCGCATATATACGAGATTCTTCCCTACTTTACATGGAAAAGTATGGTTTATTTTAAACCAAGTTCATTAAGTTCCCTCTGACTATAGTTAATTAAATTCTGATGGGATCCCAGAAAAATGACAAGGTAAATGATCATTGTCTTTAAAGATTTCAATGAATGGGACTTCATGATTGATTGATTTTGAAATATCAAAATGGGATTGATCAAAGGAGGGATTTATTATGCCAAAATGAAAGAAAAGTGGAGATGATCTAGAAAATCTCATCTAAACTATTATATAGTTGGGCTTTACATTTTCAAAATTGATTTAGTTTGATTGAGTTAATTATTAGAAATGGTCTTTGATTCCTTAACACAAGATTAAGGAAATACCAAAGGTGAGGATTATGCTTAAAAAGGGAGAAGCAACCTAACCTAAATCTCTAGAGCATTGGCCAAGAATAACCTAAATCTAAGAGAAAATGGATAATAGGTTTGTAAGAGAGACAAATACTAGGACAGAATGCGGTGGCGCCAACTAACTCCTTCTATGATTTTAAATATATAAACAAGTCTTTATATTTATGCAAGATGTTAGGCTATTATTTAAGAAGAGACTAAGTCCTTATCTCTAACTCCAAAAAGACTAGATCATCTAAAGGGACATGCTTCAAATGACCTAGATCTAATGCAATTCAAATTTCATTTATTTTCATTTTGGATAATTATTTTTGTTGTGTATGTAATGAGAGATGATTGGCCAAATTAGTGAGAAAGGAGGTGAGTTTACCAACTTATGTGATATTACAAAAGAAATGCTCATTCAGCTAAGGGTTTGCTAATTCTTTTATCTTAGTTTTAAACCTAAGCTTTAGGTAAGGTTATGAGTTGTTTATTTTTAATTTGACTTGTTAAGTTTGGTAAAGATTTATTTTAAAAGCCTATCTAGGTGATACATAAAGTAAGAAAAACTAAAATGCCACTTAATGCAAACTAAACAAATCATCAATCAATTTATAAAGCTAATGTAAAAGAATAAAAGCCATTGTGGTGAACCATCAAAACCCAAAATATCAAATGTGGGTGACAGCTCAATATAACCTGATTACAAATGAATTAAATTACAAAGAAAGAATTCATTATTATGGGGTCTTCAAGCTTTATTTCTTTTCTTCTCTTCTTTCTCTTCTTTCTTCTTTGGATTGATGGTTGAAGGTAGATGCTTCAAGGCTACATGGTGCATAAGATAGGATCTTATGACCAATGCTCATCTTAATCCCCATAAATTATTCCAAAATCCTATTGCATAAATTTGTGAAAAGGAAAGTGGAAATCTAACTAACACTTACATGCTTTTCATAAGGTGAACTTGATCTCAATCAATCCACTTTGCGGTACCTCATGACATAATGCTTTATTGGATGTTTGGCTCATTGGTCCATGATACTCTCATAATTTGATTTAACTTTCGTACCCCTCCGTGCGGTTAAAGGATAGGCACTAGCTGATTTCTTAGCAACACACCCACTTCCTGATTCTCAGTGATGATCTCCCAATGAACAAATCATGAACTTAGGGGAGGCGACCCGATGGGAGATGTATTTTGATGGTGCTACTTCTTTTAAAGGTGAAGCACCACGATCTATTCTCCAGGAAAGTAGGGGTAGGAATAGTTCTTCTAACTCCAAATCCGATGTGATGAGATTCTCATACTATCTTTCCAACCCCCAACAACAAAAGCGAGTATGAGGCTTTGATTGTCATTTGGAGTTAGCCATCACTATCAATGTCAGCATCAATATCTTTGGGATTCTCGGTTGGTGATCAACAAATTGTCGGTCCTACAGTACTCAAACCCATGCTTCATCATTACTACGAGTATACCATGAAGATGTTGGCTCAAATTCTTGAAGTCACCATCTACAAGGTTCCTTGAGTAGAGAATGCAATAGCAAATGCCTTGGCCAAACTTGCCAAAGAGTTGGCATGTCCGGAAGATGAGTCCATTTTAATAAGGGTCCAAAATAGACAAGTCTTATCCCTTATTGATGCTGAACTCATCGAGAGACTTTCTCTTGAAGGGAGGTTGTCGTTGCCAAAAGGATGATGGATTAGACAACCATATAGATTACTTGAACAGAAACTACCTCAAGAGAAATCTCATCGTGAAACAAATAGCTCTTTCCTATGCTCTTGTTGATGGCACCCTGTACCGACGGTCCTTTGACCAGATGTGGTTGGAAAAACACAAAGCTCATGGCATTATAATTGAGATACATTTAGGTCTATGTGGAGTGCATCAATCCGGTCCAAAGATGAAGTCAAAGATTAAAAGACTTAGATACTACTGGCCTCCTATGATCACAGATTGCATAGATGTAACTAGGAGATGCCATGTGTGCATGTGTGGTCCTCCACCAACCACCAACATTCTACACCCTACTTTGGCTTCATGGCCATTTTTGTGTTGTACCACATTGTAGGTCAATCGATCCTCCTTCTTTTAAGGGCATCGATTCATCTTATACCACTTTTCAAGTGGGCGGAAGCCATCCCACTTAGAGAGGTCACAACTCACCATGTGCTTTTTTTTGAACCAAATATTATAGGTTTGAGTGCCTCGATGAATTATATTCGATAATGGTACTACATTCAAAAGTACAAAAATTAATAGCTTTGCCAGAAGACACGGTATAGATTAGAGATACTCGACCATCTACTACCCCAGGGCTAATGGTTTAGAAGCATTCAATAAAACTCATCCGGATCTTGAAAATATTGATGACAATAAATGATGGAGCAAGTGGTTGAAGCCTTGTGGGCCTACACCACATAGAACTCAACTCGGTCCTTTTTCTTAGTGTATTGTCAAGCCATTCTTCCTTTAGAAGTTCAACTCCCATCACTAAGGATAGCATTGGGTAACAAGATCACTACAGAGCAGAATGCAAAGTTATGGTTAGAAGAGCTCAAAGTTTGGCGAAAAGTCACCTACGGGCCTGCCAAAATCTTGAGTTATACAAGGAAAATATGGTTCAAGTTCACAATAAGCTGGTCTACTCTAGGTCTTTTCGAGTAGGAGAACTTATGTTAGTCCTAAGGAGACCAATTTTTTAAGATGGCAAGTTTGAACCCACTTGGGAAGGCCCTTATGAGAAGGCCTACCAAGGAGGATCTTATCGACTTATTGATTATAAAGGGGAACAATGCTTCCAATTAATGGGCTATATCTAAAGAAATATTACCCATGAAATAAAACTTGTTTGAAAATAATCATTAATAAAGAACAAAATTGATTCCATTCATCAAATCTTCTCTTTTCAAGTGTTGTTTGCTTATCTTGCAATCCATGGCACGTGTTTAGGGTAGGTGTAAGAGTCCCTGGCATCCCTCCCTCTTTACACAAACACAATCTCGATGCTTTAGAATAGGTGTAAGAGAACCGAGGCATCCTATTTTTGATTAGCATAAGTTAGGGAGAGACATCCTTTCTTTTCTTTTTATTGCATCATTTCATAATTCCCTATGTTTTGGTAATGTAAGATAAGAGTCCCCATCTATTCCTTTATCACATGCACAAAACATAAATACAAATCTTTTGTCTCACTTTGATGTGAGAGACCCATGGCACTCACTCATTAATAGGTCAGTTACATCTAGTATGTCACCCAAGTGATCATTTGTTGAGGATGTGAGTCCCACTTTCTTCCTAATTGATCATTGCAAACCAATGAGCACCTTGTTAGTATGGTAGGCTTCCATAGCCCATTCTACCTCATGTTGACTTTGCTTAAGAAGATGTGAGTCCCCATCTTGAACTAGCCATCATGTTCTAACTAGGTTGAGTATATTGAGGTTTAGGATAAGTCCCCAGAGGCCCTTTCCTCTTGACTACTTTTGTTGATATAAGTCCCCTAATGGCATTCACTAGTCACCCTAGGTCATAGAACCCATCAAGGCGATGATAGATCGCAATCGGTTTACTATAGGAGGATGTGAGTCCCAAGCTTTCTTCTAGGCGATTGTATTGGAACCATAGGTTGGTTGATGTTCACTATGCTTGAGTGACTCACCCGGAGTATACCACTCTTGGCAGATATGAGTCTGCTTTCTCCTTGAGTTGGACAAATATATTTGATATATGACTAGCCATGTCATTTTCTCCGGTGTTGGATTAAGCCCACTTCCCCATCCCATGGGCACTCTATTTGGATCAAGTCCTTGTGACCCCATTTAGACACTACTGTTACTTTTGGATTGGATAGTCCCCTTTCCTAGTAGCCACCTGTGGTTGGAGAATTTGTTCGGATGCATATTCTCCTTAGTTGATAAATCGAGATAGGTCTAGGATGATAAGCTCCTTCTCGGTTTGATCCCTCACAAACCAACAAGATAAAAAAACTAAAATAAATAACAAAATTAATTCACTTGTGGATTAGATTCAAGTCCCCAAAGGGCCCTTCTCCCAAGCGGGCATCTATCTTTGTGTCGAACTCCCTATATAGGGCGACTACGAGTTGAGATAAATCCAGGTACTTACTCATAGTCACCCTTAGGTTGGTTCAATCTATTTTCATAGCGGTTACCTGTCATTCACTTTGAAAGATGTAAGACTGATGCATTCTTTTCATGATTGTCACAAACGATGGCGCAAGGTCGGGTTCGATTTGTTGCCCAAAGAAATCGATCATCCCAGTGATCTTTTCTAGTGGAAGATGTGAGTCCCCGAGCTTTCTTCCCTTCAATTAATCATTGCAAATCAAAAGGCACTCCTTTGGTCGGATAGTTCTCCCATCGGCCGGGAAGCTACTCCCTTTATTCTAGTAAATCTGAGATAGGTCTAGGCTTCTATAAGCTCCTTCTCTGTGTGATCCATCGCAAACCAATAGAATCCATCAAAATAAATGAATCTAAAAATGAAGTTAATCTTGACTATTCTGAGTTGATTTAAGTCCCCCAGCAGCATTCACTCAATTGTCAATCCTAGGTCTAGTTTGATTTGTTGCCCAAAGTAACTTATCACCCCAATGGCTCCTTGTCTCTAGAAAATGTGAGTCCCCATGCTTTCTTCTTAAGACTACCATTACCAAAAGGCATCTTTTGGTTGGATAGTCTACCTTGTGGTTGGTAGACTACTCCTTTGAATTGGTAAATGAGTTAGGTAGGCCTCCATGGCTCTACTGCAATTCATCATACCATAATCCATCAAAAAACTAAAATAAAATCTAAAAATAAAACCAATCTTGACTATCTTTGAGTTGATCTAAGTCCCCAATGACATTCACTCAATAGTCACTAGGTTGGGTTCAATCTGTTGCCTTGCTAGATCACCCCAAGCGGTTCCTGGGATGTAAGTCTACTATGCTTTCTTCCTAGTATGCTAAAGGCATCCCTTTGGTTGGTTAGTCCTACTATGTGTCTAGTAGACTACCCCTTTGGATTGGTAAATAGTTAGTCTAGCCTCCATGGCTCCACCACGGTTCATCTCAAAATCCAAAATTTAAAATAAATCTAAAAATTTAAAACAAATAAATCCAATGTAACAAAACAAAACAAACAATTAATCTAAATCACTCTTTTCTCTCCATGCAAATCTTTCTAGTCCCCAATGGATCTAGATTTATCCCCTTTATTTTCTCTCCTATGGATGATTTGAACTTGCTTCCTAGTGGAAAGTTCACCTTTCATTCCCCAGTCTAATCTAAACCTCTTTCAAATCAAATTAAAATTCAAATTCAACCCTCTTCCCTCATGGAACTCAAATCAAACCTCCATCCCTTGTGGATGACTTGAACTGTTCTAGTGGAAGGTTCACTCATCCTTAGTGGATTTCTCTCTTATGTCTTGGACATAAGTAGAACATTGTTAGGCTATTCTTTCTCTTTAGGTTGATATATTATTTTTGCTAATGCTTATGATTTTGGTGTTGTTGATTATTTTGTCAACACCAATGCGTGTTACACAGTGGGTCACACCACACCTATTGCCCTTTGTTGACCTCAGAATGAGCTCTCAACACCTCCATCTTAGACATAGGATTCCTCTTAGAATTTAAGAGTTCCTTAGTCTTAAGACACATCTAGTGATTAGGTGGATACTCCCCTAGCCCTAGAAGACTTAGAAGGGTTAGCCATAGGATTAGGTCATGCCTGGGTGTTAGGAAATTTTATTACAGCTTGCACCATTCCTCACCTTTCCTTCTTTCAAGTCAAACTCCAAATCAAATCAATCCATGATTGATTTTGATTGAAACTCATGATCAAAAAATAAAAAAATAAAAATAAAAAATAAAAAATAAAATTCATCAAAATTCTAAGTCAAATTTTCCTAAGTCCTTAATTTTCTTAAAGACTTAACCAAAATCATGATTCAAACCTATTCAAATCTTTGAGATTTTTACATGATCCATTTATATTCTCATTTATATTCACATATGTAAATGAAATATAAATTCAAATCAAACAAATCAAATTCAAAATTCAAAATCAATTCATGAAATTTTATTAAGTCCCATTAATTTTCCATTAAAGGACTTAGCCAAAATCAACTCTAAACTTTGATCAAACACATTCAAATCCATGGGATTTTCTCATAAATTATCTATATTCTCATTTATATTCTCATATATAAATGAAATATAAATATAAATCAATCAAATCTAACTCAAAATTAAATTCCAAATTTAAAATCTTGAAATTCCTTAAATCCCTTAATTTTCCATTAATGGATTTTTAAACTTTGATCAAACCATTTCAAACTCATGGGATTTTCTCAAAATTATTTATATTTCATTTATGTTCTCATATAAATGAAATATAAATATAAATCAATCAAATCAATTAAAAAAATTAAATTTCTAATTAAAATTCCTTAAATCCTTTAAAATCCTTTAATGGATTTATCAAATCATGATTAAACACTTCAAATGAAATTTTCTCATGATCAATTTATATTCTCATTTATATTCACATATATAAATGAAATATAAATTCAAACAATCAAAACTAACTTCAAAAATCAAACTCAAATCCATTCAAAATCAAATCTATGCCTTTCAAGCCAAAATCTTGAACTTAACCAAATCACTTTCAAATCAAGCCAAATCCTTGATTTTCTCTCATGGTTCAGTCAAACTTACAATCATGAGCTCATATATAAATCCAAACCTCAATCACTCAATCAAAACCTAATTCAAAAATCAAACCCAAGATCACTTCATATTCTTTTTTTGAATATGAAATTTTTAAATGGATCAAAACCCATTTGACTTCAAACCACTTGTAAATAGATTTATATTTCAATCATAAGTCCATATACAAGATCAATCAACTTCAAATCAAGCTTTGACCAAGCTATTTGACCCACTTAGGCTCACTTGACCCAAAGTGACCTAAAGTACCCTTATGAGCCAACTTTTGATCCTAACCAAATTGGATTGAACCAAACTCATATATCCTCTCATCATGATCAACAATCATCATGGGATGATCAATCAATCAAATTGGGTCAAACCAAGTCAAACTAAGGGTTGACCAAGTCAACACTTAACCTAAAATGAAACCTTACATAGCAAACTTCCACCATAGGCCAAATTGATTGAAACCATTGATCTAAGTTCACTCATGACTTATGTTTGAACTTGACCAAGTCAACCTTTGAGCCTAACCTAAATTGGCCCACTTGACCCAAGTTTTGACCTAAAGGGCCAAAATGTGTCAAAACTTGATCTAAGCCAAATTGAAACCAATGGGTCAAGTTCATTCCAAATCACTTGTTAAACTTGACCAAAGCCTCAATTGGCCAACTAGACCCAACCTTATTGACCTTAGACCCAACATGACTAAAGGGGTCATGTTGAGTCAAAATTGAACTTAACCAAATTGATTGGAAACAAAGATACCAATCACTCCATATATGACCAAACCTAAACCTACCTTTGACCTAACCTAAATAGGTCAAATGGGTCAAATAGGTCAACTTGACCCATTTGACCTAAAGGGAGTCATATGAGCCAAAACCAAATCTAATCCAAATTGAACCAAAACAAAGGCACACAAATATTTCAAATGGTCATATGAACTTGACCCAACCCTTGGTTTGACCCAATTTGACCTATTGCTCAACTTGACCCAAGTTGACCCATTTTGACCTAAATGGGTCAACATGAAAACCTATCAAATGGATTCCAAATCCATTGAAACTTGGCCAACCTATTTTCCAACATACCAAACATACCCAAATTGAAAAATAGCAAAATGACCATTATACCCCTAGGCCATAGAACAAATTTTGGCTAGCCATGGGTATTTTGGTCATATACTCATCATTCACTTGAGGCTTTCCTAAAAGCTCAAGGGACCTGAGTGGTGCACCCAAATGGGTTTGGGTCATTCCATTTGACCCCCAGACCAAACCCCATGGGTCAAATTCATTCAAATCCTTCTTCCACTCAATTTGATGCACATGGGAGGTTGGCATTCCACTCAAGGCCTCAAACGACCATGTGCAAACTCAAACAACCAAAACAAACTCTCCAATATATTGATTGGATCAAAATGGCATGGAGGTGTCGATCCAATTGCCATAGGGGAGATATACTCCCCTAATTCACTCTAATTACATTCTCAATTGTCAATTGAGTAAGGAGAGTGTTAGAGATGAGAGTCACAAGCTTCCTAGGAGAGATTTGAAGTGAGAATTCCTCGGTTCTCGTTAAGCAAAAATAGGGGAGGCTGATTGAATCTTCAACTTTCTCCACACCTAATTTCTTTCCAATTCCTCTTGCACACTTCATCTAGGAGCTAAGTCGAGTGCACCTAAGCATTCCCTCAAGTTCCCAAAGCAAGGAAGAGTGCAATTGGATTAAAGATGAAGCCTAAGCAAGAAGGAGTTGGTCTTCCCATTGATTCACTCAAGCTCAAGGCCTAGGAATTTCAGCAGGGCTTTGTCTCCACTAGATGAAGCTGTCTCATCGATCTCGAGCACCGGTGATAACCTCCAATGAGGTAAGTAAATTTTGATCACTAAACTCAATGTGGTGTGGAGCTTTGTAAAGGAAATCTTCACCTCATCAAATTTTGGTCGTTGGATTTGATGCTCTTGGTCTTTAGATTGAGTGTGTTGAATTTGGTGTGAATCCATGCTAGATCGAGCTTGGATCTTTCGATCATGGATGGTCTCGGGATCAAAGAACTAGCTCATCTCAGCCATCCATTCATGAATTTTAGATGGACGGCTGAGATTATTTAGCACATTTTAGAATTAATAATCCCTTTTAAAGCCGCGGGGAGATCCTTAACCATCCGATCTTTGATCGATTAAAAGCACGCATGCGCCATCCTTGATGTGAGTTATGTGATGAACGCGTGTAAAAGCGCCTTGACGCCACATGTCATCGTGGTGGATTAGTTAAGGATTAGTTAATTACCTAATTAATTCCTAATTAATTTCTAGATCTTCTAAAATTCATATCTCAACCTAGAAAAATCAAAAAAATATAAAGAAAAATGCCTTGGATGGATAATTTCATCTAGAATATTTTAAAAATGTTTTCAATACATTTTGATCTCCCTTTTTCTTTGAATTTGGTTTCTTTGGGAATGTTAATTAGCTAATTATTCCCTAATTAAGTCACCAATTAATCTCAAACTTCTAGGGTTCATTTTAGGGGATGACCTCCACTTCCCCTAATTTTCTTGAGATTTATTGAGGCCTTGATTAGGGAAATTGCTAGCTCATTCCCTAATTACCCCTTCATGTAATTAAGGGTAATTAAGGTATAATTAGTGGATTTTCCTTATGTTTAAGTTGGATTAAGGTCAAATCTAGTGAGTAGGAGTTTTATGAAATAATTTTGGGGTATTTTCCCTAAGTTATTCTCTAACTCCCCCTTTTATTTCCTTAATCCATTCTTAATTAAGGGTTAATTCATTAATTACCCCTCTAAACAATTTTCAAAAATTCTAAAAATCTCCATAGCTCAATTAATCTACCTTGGGTAGATGCTTAGGTGTTTAATAGCATAAGTCTAATTAAGGAAATTAAAACCCCTTTCATAAGTGTGAAGGGGTACTTAAGCTAAAGCCCTTTAGCTTAATTAACTTTTAATTGTGAAAATTGCATTAGGCCTTTTCATTACTAGGTGCATTGCAAATTTAAATACCTTGTGGTTTTTATGTCATCTTATTGGCTCATAATTACTTAGCTAATTTTTCTAAGGTGGTGTAGGTAAGGGTTAATTAATCCACTTAATGCATTCCTTAACCTAATCAACACTTAAAAATGGATCTAATGAACTAAAAATTAAATAAAAATACAAAACATATGTGGGAATGGGTTAAGAATAGCAAACTCATCTCACCTTCTTAAAATTAAATCAAACTTCAAATAAACAAAAATCATTTTGAAAATTCACTTTGATTTATTCTAAATATTCTTTTTCTTTAAGAATGCCTTTAGGATTTAAGTAAAGTGAGTTTTTTTACATGATTTCATTGCTTTATATCTTTCCCAACATGTTAGTTATGCCATGATTCATGCATTCATAATTTCATGTTTTTAAATTTTAAAATGAAATTGTTTACTTTATGTCAAATGTGCATGTGTTGGCTAAAGTAAAAATGTGGCTATTATCACTACTAAATCCAAAGTATTTTCAAAATTATAAATGACATCAAATCTAAAAGTGTGCTATTCATCTTAATTATAAGCTTGCATGTGATAGATTATAAAGCATGTTTAGTAGGTTCTCTTTCTTATGTTATCATAGTTTTGAATAGGAGTTAGTAAGATGTAGGGTTCATTTGAAAAGAACCCAACACTTACTTATTTACCCTATTCATCTCTATGCTATCATTTAAGAAAAGTTTACTATTTACATGCATAAATTGCATAAACAAAAATGAAACCATTAAACAAACTTTTGCATTTTCTTTCTCCATTTATTTCTTTTTTTGTATGTGTTGCATCTAAGGAAAGTGGTATATTAGTGACAACCAGGTTTGAGGCTTTAAGTAGTCCCAAGTAGGTCTTGTACCTTACACCCCTAGTGCTAACAATGGCGTCGTACTCACTTATGCCTTTTATGCATTTATATGTGTATGTGAAAATTTGGATAAAGAAAACCTTTTTCTAAAAAATCATGCATAACTTCTAAATTTTCTTAAATGGATTACTTAGCATGCATCATAAAGTGTGTTAGTTACTCTCATTTGCATGTATAGATATGCTTAGGGTCCATCCATATGCATGTTATATATGTTGGGAAAAGAAGTAATGTTGTTATGTGAATTTTGATTCATTTTTTCTTAATCTTAAAATGCCTTTCTTTTGAATGGTTTTATTTAGAGTTTGTCTAAACTTAGGATTGATTAAAAGATAATCAAAAAATTCACCTAAATGAAATTAAAATGTGAACTTACCTTAGAAATTACTTAAGGTTAGGGAAGGAAGAAGTCTCTTCTCTTTCTCCTCTTATAACTTAGTAATTAATTGTAGGTTTCACTTAAACCAAATAAAACATGAAATAAAATAAACCCAAAACACTTAAACAACTTGAATGAAATCCTCCTCTAAGTTGAACAAGTTCTTCACACTTAGAAAATTTGAACCTAAAGTCTAAGCTAAGCATACCACATACCTTCAAAGCACACACATTGCTAAGTCACCACTAGCTTTAGGTTAGGTAGGTTGCATGGCTTGATGTTATGTTTTATTTTATGATGAATGTTTTATGGATGTTAGGATGTATGCTTGTATGAATGAATGGTAGGACGTGCTATTCTTCTGGGGATTGTGCTAAAGGGAATATCATAAATAAATGCTTCTTGCTTGCGGTGCTTATACCCCATAATCCATAGTGGACTTAGTCATATGTGGGGTGATAAGTCTAATATACATGCTTGGGATTTGTGTGGTGTGATCTGACTAACCTTTGTTTTGTAGGTGTTAGTTAGATCTATACCTTTCCTTTTCATGTAAAAAAATTGTATGTTTAGGATTTTGGAATGATTTGTTATGAGGGATTAGGATGAACATTGGTCATAAGATCCCATTTATGTACCATGTGAAGCCTTGGAGCATCCACCTTCCAACCATCCAGGAAGAAGAAGAAGAAAGAAAGAAGAAAGAAAGCTTGAAGACTCCCATAATAATGAATTTCTTTGCTCAAAATTGTAATTCAATTCATTTGTAATCTGAGTTGTATAAGGGTAGAGGTCAACTACCCATATTTGATATTTTCAGGTTTGTGCAGTGGTGCTAGACCACAATGGCCATTTATTCTTTTTGCGCTAGTTTTATAAATTGGTTGATGTTTGTTTAACTTGCGCATTAAGTGGCATGTTTTTCCTAGTTTCTTCCTTGCTTTATGTATGGCCTGGATGAGTGGATTAGGCTCTTTAGGGAAAAATAAATCTTTTACCCAACTTAACAACTCAAAATAAAAATTAAACAACTCATAACCTCATTTAAAGCTTAGGATTAAAATCAAGATAAAAGATTTAGCAATAGATGGATGAGCATTTCTTATAATATCATGCACAAATGCATCTTATTTCACTCTTGATTGGAGGGCTTCCACCTTTTCCGAGAACGCTTGACCTTTGAGGGTCATGGTAGAAACTCACCTCTAAACTTCTCTGATTTTGGCCATAATCTGATTTCTCATGCATTAGTCATAAAAATCCTATTAGCCTGAGTCAAAATAATTGTCCAAAATAAAATAAAATAAAATTTGTAATGCATTTAGATTTAGGTCATTTGAAGCATGTCCCTTTACATGATCTAGTCTCTTTAGGGAATGAGTTTAAGGACTTAGTCTCTTTCTAAATAAAAATAACCTAACTATCTTGTGTTAAGCGTAAAGACCTACCTACATGAATTTGAAATCATAGGAGGAGTTAGTTGGTGGGCACCCCCAGGTGGTTGAAAGTCTAAGCTGTTGGGTGGTTTGTCCTCTCTTGTGGAGGTGAACTAATTACCCATTTTTTGCCTTAGATTTAGGTTTTGCTTTCGACCCTCACCGAAGCTCCCTAAATTTAGGTTCTGAGGTTGCTTTTCCCTTTTATGGGACATAAGTATAATTCCTCACCTCTTAGGCATTTCCTTAATCTTGTATTGAGGAATCTTAAGTCCTAACTTTCTAATAAAAAATATAACTCGAACAAACTAAATCAATTTATAAAATATAAAGCCCAATTTTAGGATAGTTTGAGATACTCACTAGGTTTCCTAGCATTGTGAGAATCTCCTACTTATTCTCATTTTATCTTCGATAATAAATCCCTCTTTGATCATTCACATTTGATCTTCAAAATAAACTAATTGATTGATAGTCGTTCCTATTGAAATCTTCAGAGACAACGATCATTTACCTTAATCGAGAGTTTTCCTAAGGGATCCCATTAATGATAACTATGGGGCTTGCCTGTAGAACTTAACAAACCCGGTCTAAAATAAACTTTGTTTTACTTTTTCATGTAAAGTAAGGGAAGAATCTCTGATACATATGCAAACCCATTATCCTTAGGAGTCCTTATTGAGGTGATTAGTTCCATTAAAGGGTGGTGACTTCTATCTCTTGAGATAGTACACTATACCTTGATGACGTATCCGATCACCTGAATAAGTACATCTGTGGATCTGCGTGGAGTCTTACCAAGATGAATTTCCATACACGTATATAAATTTTTCCTCTTCTTTCTGCCAATAGATTTGAAGGCGACTTCCTAATATGTGTGTGGGAACTTTTCTCCACAAACAAACCACACAAATTCCAAACGTGTATATTGGACTTATCACGCCACACATGGGTGACTAAGTTCACCTAGCCTATGGATTATGCTTAGGGGGAATAAGCACCTGCAAGCAAAAGTATTTTTTATATTTTTATTTATAATAGCGCCCTTTAAGCACAATCTCCTGCAAAAAATAATAGTTAGACTAAGAACATCCTACCATTCATTCTATGAGCATACACCCTAACATCCACTCTAAAACATATATCACAAAATAAAACAATCATCAAACCATACACCGCCCTAACCTAAAGCTAGAAGTGGTAACTTAGGCTAATGTGTATGCTTTGAAGGTTTGTGTGGTATACTTAGCTATGTCGTTATGTTCAAATTTTCTAAGTGAAAACATGTTCAACTTAGAGGAGGGTTTCATTTAAGTGGTTTAATCATTTTAGGTTGATTTTATTTCATATTTTGATTAGGTTAAAGTGAATTGTATAATTAATTACTAAGTTATGAAGAGAGGGAAAGAGGAGAGAACTACTCTTTCCTTCCCTAACCTAAGTAATTCCTAAAGTAGATTCCCATTTTAGTTTTATCTAGGTGAATGTTTTGATTAAATGTTCTACTTAATCCTAACTTTAGATAAACTTTAAACAAACTTATTCAAAAAGAAAGGCATTTTAAGTGACTACGATGCCATTGTTAGCACCAGGGGTGTAAGGTATAAGACCTACTTAGTGCTACTTAAAGCCTCACAACCTCAGGATTTTCTAGACTAATATACCACTTTCCTTAAATGTAAGCATATGTGCAAAAGAAGTAAAAGGGAAAGAAAGAATTCAAAAGTTGTATTAGTTGATTCATTTTGCTTATGCAATTTATGCATGCAAGTATAGGTAACCCTTGTTAGGTGATAACATATGGATGAATAGGATATAGAATTAGGTAAGTGTTAGGTTCCTTTCAAATGAACCATACATCTTATCAACTCCTATTCAAAATTATGCTAACATAAAAGAGAGGAGAAACTTATACTAAGCACACCTTTATATTCTTTCACATGCAAGCTCATAATTAAGATATAAGTAGCACACTTTCAAATTTTATAATTGATTTATATATATTTTGAAAATAATTTGAATTTAGTAGTGATAATAGCCATTCATATTTCTAGTTTAGTCAACACATGCAAATTTGACATAAAGTAAACCATTTCATTTTAAACTTTGAATTTGAAAAATATGCATGCATGAAACCACATGATATACAAATTTAATATGTTGGGAAAAGATTCAAAGCAATGAAAGCATGTAAACATATTCACTTTACTTAAATCCTAAAGACATTCTTATGGAATAAGAAAGTTTAAAATAAATCAAAGTGAATTCAATGTGATTTTTGTTTAGTTTGAAGTTTGATTTAATTTTGAAAATGTGAGTTGAGTTTGCTATTGTGTTTGATATTTTTGTTTAATTTTTAGATGATTATATTCATTTTTATGTATTAATTAGGTTAAGGTATGAATTAAGTAACTTAATTAACCCTTACACCACCTTAGAATAATTATAATTACCAATGAGATGACATAAAACTCACAAGGAATTTAAATTTGCAATGCACCTAATAAGAAAAGGGTCTAATGCAATTTAGCTCACAATTAATGGTTAATTAAACTAAGGGGCTTAGCTTAAGTAATTTCAAAACACCTTTTCATACATATGAATGGGATTTTGATTTCCTTAATTGAACTAAGTTTAGTAAACACCTAAGCATCTACCCAAAGTAGATTAATTAAGTTCAAGAAGTTTTTAGAATTTTTAGAAATTAATTAAGGGGATAATTAATGAATTAACCCTTAATTAAGAGAAGATTAAATAGAGAGAAGTGGGTTTAGGAAATAGCTTAAGGGAAATGCTTGAAAATTATTCCATAAACCTCCTATCTACTGGATCTAACCTTAATCAATCCTAATCATGGATTAAAACCACTAACCATACCCTAATTATCCTTAATTAAATAAGGAGGGTAATTAATAAATCCATATGCAATTTTTCTAATTAAACCTTCAATAAATCCCAAGAAAATTAGGGAGTCAGTCCCCTAAAATATACCAAAAATTTGATTTTAATTAAAGGTAATTAACTAAATGAACTTTCCAATAAAACCCAAAATTAGAGAAAATTATAATTCAAAACCATTTGAAATTAATTTTACAATATTCCAGGTTTAATTATCTTTTTCATAGGATTTTATTTCATATTTTTTGAATTTTATAGAGAGAGTTACGAATTTTAGAAGATCCCTAAATTAATTAGGATTAATTAAAGCATTTTAACTAATCTATAACCACATGCATGACGCATGGCGGCTTTTCACCTTTGCAGTTGAGCCACTCACTAGTTAAATCCAAAGGTGGTGGATGGTGGTGAGCTTGATCTACATCCAATGAGATTGGGAATCTCCATTTAAAATGGATAAAGGATTTCATGTGAATTATTCCATCCATCCAAAATGCATGGATGGGCGAGATCTCCCAAGTTCTTCTCACCTTGATCATAGGTAATCTAGGGAAGATCGAGCTTGATTTAGCCTTTAAACTTAACCCACACCATCTAAAGCCAAGGAGTTGCACATCCAACGGTGGGATTCACTTGAATTGAAAATTTCTTTTATAAAGGACCAACATCTCCTATACAAGGTGGTCAAAAAATCACATACCTCATGAGATGGGGTAGCTTATCGGTTGAGGCCTCTTGAAATTCAAGAACTTGGGGTTAAGTGGCTTTATGGACCAACACCACTTGAAGATCCTTGCTTTGATCCAATTTCTCTCCTCCTTGCTATGGGAACTCCAATGGAAGCTTGGGTGCAGATTGGTCCTTGAGGAGTGCAGAGGAATTGCAATGGGATTGAGTATAAAGGAAGTTTAGAAATGAGAGAAGCTCCCCTATTTTCCAATGAAGAAAACTGAGAAAGCTTGATTTCAATTCCCTCCTCGGAAGCTTAGGAATGCTCTTTGATGGCTCCTAATACTCTTTAGGGCTTAGTCAAATTGAGGAATGATAGATTTGAGTTCAATTAGGGGGAGTATATCTCTCCCTTGAAGGATCGGATGGCCAGAAGCCATTGTGCCATTTTGATCCAATTAATCACAATGGAAAGATTGTTTAAGCTGTTAGGAGTGTGCACATGGTCTGTTTAAGCCAAGGAGTGGATTGCCAACCTCCCATCTGCTTGAATTTGAGTGGAAGAGGGGTTTTGAATTTGCCATTTTGACCCATGGGGTCGGGTTTGGTCTTGTGGACAATTGGGCTGACCCAAACCCATTGGGTTGGGTGCACCACTCTTCATTAGGTCCCCTTGAGCTTTTAGGAAAGCCTTAAGTTGATATGAAGAGGGTATAACCAAATTACCCATAAAGTAAGCCAAAATTTGTTCTATGTCCAAGGGATAGAAAGGTCATTTTATTGATCTTTCAATTTGGATATGTTGGGTATTGGAGAAACTAGGTTTGGCCAAGTTTCATGAGATTTGGAATTCATTTGATAGGGTTTGGCTCATGTTGACCCATTTAGGTCAAAATGGGTCAACTTGGGTCAAGTTGACCAATTGGTCAAATTGGGTTAAACCAAGGGTTGAGTCAAGTTCATATGACCATTTGAAATATTTTGGTGGCTTTGGTTTGGTTAAATTTGGTATAGTTTTGAATTTGGCTTCATTTAGGTCAAATGGGTCAAGTTGACCTATTTGACCCATTTGACCTATTTGATGTAGGTCAAGGGTAGGTTCAGGTTAGGTTAGTCATATGGAGTGGATTGGTATCTTTGTTTCCATTCAATTTTGGTTAAGTTCAAATTTGGCTCAACATGATCCCTTTAGGTCAAGTTGGGTCTAAGGTCAATTGGGCTAGGTTAGGCTCAAGTTCGCTAATTATGGCTTTGGTCAAGTTCCACAAGTGATTTGGAATGAACTAAACCCATTGGTTTGGATCAATTTAGCTTAAATCAAGTTTTGACACATTTTAACTTTTAGGTCAAGTTGGGTCAACTTAAGTCAAGTGGCCAATTGGGCTAGGTTAGGCTCAAATGTTGGCTTAGTCAAGTTCAAATATACATCATGAGTGAACTTAGATCAATGGTTTCAAACAATTTGGCCTATTGTGAAATTTGGCTATGTTAGGTTTCATTTTGGGCTAAGTATTGACTTGGTCAACCCTTATGTTTGACTTGGTTTGACCTAATTTGGTTGATTGATCATCCCATGATGATTGTTGATCATGATGAGAGGTATAGGTGAGTTTGATTCAATCCAATTTGGTTAGGTTTAAATTTGGCTCATAAGGGTACTTTAGGTCACTTTGGGTCAAATGAGCTTAAGTGGGTCAAATGGCTTGGTCAAAGCATGATTTGAGTTTGATTGATCTTGTATATTGACTTATGATTGAAATATAAATCCATTTACAAGTGGTTCGAAGTTAAATGAATTTTGATCCATTTGAAAATTTCATATTCAAAGGGAGAATATGAAGGGATTTTGGCTTTCATTTTTGAATTGGATTTGATTGAGTGATTGATGTTTGGATTTATATATGAGTTCATGATTGTAGGGTTGATTGAATCATGAAAGGAAATCAAGAGTTTGGCTTGATTTGAAATTGATTTGGCTAAGTTCAAGATTTTGACTTGAAAGGCTTAGGTTGGATTTTGAGTGGATTTGTGCTTAATTTTTGAAATTGGTTTTTATTGTTTGAATTTATATTTCATTTATATATGTGGATATAAATGAAAATATAAATGGATAATGAGAAAATTTTAAGGATTTGAAGTGGTTTAATCATGATTTAGGCTAAGTCCATTAAGAAGGATTTTAAAGGACTTAGAAAAATTTTGGAGTTTGGAATTTGAATTTTTGAACTTGGCTTGATTTATTTATATTTATATTTCATTTATATATGTGAATATAAATGAGGATATAAATGAATTATGAAAAAATCCCATGACTTTCAAATGGTTTGATCAAGATTTTGGCTAAGTCCATTAATGGAAAATTAAAGGGACTTTGAAAAATTTTATATTTGGAATTTAATTTGAGGAGTTGATTTGATTGATTTATATTTATATTTCATTTATATATACGAATATAAATGAGTTTTGAGAAAATCACATGACTTTGAAATGGTTTGATGATGATTTAGGCTAAATCCATTAATGAAAAATTAAGGGGTTTAAGAAAATTTCATGAATTGATTTGGAATTTTAAGTTTAGTTTGATTGATTTTAATTTATATTTCATTTATATATGTGAATATAAATGAGAGTATAAATGAATGATGAGAAAATTCCATGGATTTGATTTAGTCTTGATCATAATTTTGATTAAGTCCTTAAAGGAAGATTAAGGACTTAGAAGGATTTGGACTTAGGAATTTTGATGAGTTTTGATCATGGATTTCAATAATGGATTTCAATCATGGGTTTCAGTCATATGGAGTTGATTTGAGTTTGGATAAAATCAATTAAGATTAATTTGGAGTTCAACTTGAAGGAAGGAAAGTGAGGAATGGTTCAATCTAAAGGTAGGCAAATTTTCCTAACACGCCTCAGGCATGACCTATTCCTATGGCAATCACTAGATGTGTCCTAAGATTAAGGATCTCCTATAGTCTAAGATGGAGGGGTTGAGAGCTCATTCTAAAAATGAGGTCAATAGTTTCTTTATTTCCAATCAATTTTGAATTAATTTTATTTTGGCTCAATTTGACCTCTTAGGTCATGTTGGGTTCATGGTCAATTGGGCTGGTTTGGGTCTAGTTGGTCAATTGAGGCTTTGGTCAAGTTCAATAAGTGATTTGGAATAAACTTGACCCATTGGTTTTAATCAATTTAGCTTAGATCAAGTTTTGACATATTTTGACTTTTTAGGTGAAGTTGGGTCAACTTCGATCAAGTGGCTAATTAGGCTAGGGTAAGCTCAAATGATGACTTGGTCAAGTTCAAACATTGATCATGAATGAACTTAGATTAATGGTTTCAATCAATTTGGCTTAGGGTAGATTTTGGCTAGTTTAGGTTTCATTTTGGTTAAGTGTTGGCTTGGTCAACCCTTAGGTTTGACTTGAATTGACCTAATTTGAATGATTGATCATCTCATGATGATTGTTGCTCATAATTTAAGGCTTAAGTGGGCTTAGTTCAATCCAATTTGGTTAGGATTAGAATTTGGCTAATAAGGGGTACTTTAGGTCACTTTGGGTCAAGTGAGCCTAAGCGGGTCAAATGGCTTGGTCAAAGCTTGATTTGAGTTTGATTAAACTTATGTATGGACTTATTATTGAAATATAAATCCATTTTCAAGTGGTTTGAATTCAAATGGGTTTTGATTCATTTAACAATTTCAAGTTCAAAGGGTGAAAATGAGTTTGACTTGAGTTTGATTTTTGAATTTAGTTTTGGTTTGATGATTGAAGTTTATATTTATATTTGGATTCATGATTGAAGGATTGATTGAATCATGAAGAAAAATCAAGAGTTTGGCTTGATTTGAGTTTGATTTTGCTAAGTTCAAGAATTTGACTTGGAAGGCTTAGGTTGGACTTTGGTTGAATTTGGGCTTGATTTTTAAATTTAGTTTTGGTTATTTGAATTTATATTTCATTTATATTTGTGAATATAAATGGGTTATGAGAAAATATATTGAATTTGAGGTGATTTAGATTTGATTTGAGCTAAGTCCATTAGAGGGAATCAAAAGGCTTAGGAAAGATCATGGAATTTAATCATGGGTTTCAATCATTTGGAATTGATTCATGATTTGAGAAAATCCATTGGAATTGATTTGAATTTGTTTTTGGAGTTGAAGCTAATTTGAGCTTGGAATTTAACTTGAAAGAAGTAAGTGAGGATTTAGTTCAAGCTATAGGGTAGGTAAATTTTCCTAACACCCCTAAGGCATAACCTATTCCTATGGCTAACTCTTCTAAGTCTCTAGGGTTAGGTTAAGTGTTCACTAATATCTAGAAGTGTCTTAAGACTAAGAAACTCTTAGTATCTAAGAGAAATCCTATGCCTAAGATGGAGGGGTTGAGATCTCATTCTAAAAATGAGGTCAACAAAGGGCACCAAATAGGTGTGGTGTGATTGACAAGGTACATCGTATTGGTGTTGGAAATGATCAACAACAGAGCGATCCACAGCACTAAATGATCTATTCCTAACCTAGGGTATAGAAGGAATCCAAAACTTAGTGCAATGTGACTCTACTCATGTCAAGGACATAAGATAGTGAAGAAAGAATCCACTAGGGACTGAGTATATGACCCTTCCATTAGGGAAAGAGGTTCAAGTCATCTAGAAAGGGATGAGAGGTTTGATTTGATTTGAATCTCACTAGGGAGAAATTAATTTAATTTGTTGAATTTATTTAGTTGTATTTGTTTTGGCTCTATTGGGGATAGAGGTTGAATTTGTTTGTTTCAAATTTTACTCTACTGGGGGAGTTAGGGAGAATTTGCTTTGTTTGTTTAGTTAGACCCTACTAGAAAAGAGGGTTGGGTTTTTCTTTTTTTGGATTTTAGATTTTTGGATTTTGAATGGATGAATCCTGTTGGTTTGTGATGGACTGTACTGAGTAGGGACCATGATGGCCTTGATCTACATCAGATTTACCAATCCAAAGGGGTAGTCTACTAACCACGTAGTAGGACTAACCAACCAAAGGAGTGCCTTTCGGTTTGCAATGGTTGATTCAGGGAAGAAAGCTCAGGGACTCACATCTTCTAGTATAAAAGACCACTGGGATGATCGATTGCTTTGGACAACAAATCAAACTCGACCTAGGGCTGACTATTGAGAGAATGTCATTGGGCGACTTAAATCAGCTACAAAATAGTCAAGATTAGTTTCATTTTTTTAATTATTTTTTATGGATCTCATTGGTTTGCGATGGACTATACTGAGTAGGGACTATGATGGCCTTGATCTACATCAGATTTACCAATACGAAGGGGGTAGTCTACCAGCCACATAGTAGGACCATCCAACCAAAGGAATTGCCTTTCGATTTGCAATGGTTAAGTTTAAAAAGAAAGCGTGGGGACTCACATCTTCCAAAATAAGGGACCACTAGAGTGACCGGTTGGCAAGGCATCAAATCAAACTCGACTTAGGGCTGACTATTAAGTGAATGTCGCTGGGGGACTTAGATCAGCTCAAAGATAGTCAAGATTAGTTTCATTTTTAATTTATTTATTTTGATGGATTCCATTAGTTTACGATGGATCATATTGAGAAGGAACTTATATTAGCATAGACCTATCTCATATTCTTGAACCAAAGAGTAGCTTCCCGATGGGAGAACTATCACAAAGGAGTGCCTTTGGGTTTTGCAATGATTAATCAAGGGAAGAAAGCTTAGGGACTCACATTTTCACTAGAAAAACCACTGGGTGATCGGTTACTTTGAACAATCAAACCCTTATCCATCGATTGTGATAACCATGCTAGAGAGAATCTCATGGTCTTACATCTTTCAAAGCAAAATGATTGTGGGGGTAACACCATGGAAAAAATATATTCAACTGACTAAGGGTGACTATAGAGAGTAACTTTATTTATCTTAATTGAAGACAAGCAATTCCTATGGGGAGTTATGTGCCGTAAAGATAGGATGTCTTAAAGCCTTTGGGGCTTAAATTCTAATCCACAATTGTTTGTTTTGTTTGAGTTTATTTTATCATGGGCCATGTTAGTTTACGAGGGTTCAAACTGAGAAGGAGCTTATATCAACGACCTATCTCATTTACTAAACCAGAGAATCTTGCATCCTAAACAAATTTCTCTAACCCATGGTGGTTACTAGAAAGGGGCTCAATCCAAAAGTAACCCAGTGTATATATGGTCACAAGGCGTGATCCAAATATAGTGCCCATAGGGGTGGAGATAAGGGCTTAATCAACACCACGAGAAAATGAAATGGATAATCATATATCATAAATTATTCGTCCAACTTAAGGAGAAAGCATGACTTATGTCAAGAGTTCTGAAGTCACGACATCGACATCAACCAACTTAAGGTGCCTTGGTTTGCAACAATGTGGGAAGAAAGCTGGGGACTCACCTCCCATAGTAGACTTGATAGGATTCTCGGCTAGATGAGTGTTATCCGACCTAGGGGAACTATTGAGTGAATGCCACTAGGGGACTTAGATCAGCTTAAAAGAAGTCAAGAGGGAAGGATCCTCTAGGGGACTTATCTTAAACATCAAAAATACTCAACCTAGTTAGAGCATGATGACTAGTTCAAGAAGAAAGCATGAGGACTCAAATCTTCTTAAAAGTCAACATGAGGTAGCTCTTGGGATGAAGACTATCATACTAACATACTCGTTGGTTTGCAATGGTCAAGTTTGGGAAAGCTTCGAGGACTCATCCTCCAACAAATGACCATTGGGGTTATATATCAGGTAGCATGTAGACACAGGAGATGAGTGAGTTCCACTAGGGGCTCACTCCCACATCAAATAACTTGAGATAAAAGATTTATGTTTGTTGTTATGTATATGTTAAAGGAATAGGATGCCTCTTGAGTTCTCTTACACCTATCCTAAGCACTTAGGGATTTTGATGAAATGGTGCCATGTATGACAAATGGGGTTCCCACTAAGAAAGGATGCCACTTTGGTTCTCGACCTAACCTTATGTTAATCAAAATGATGCCTCTGGTTCTCACTAATCTAATAACATTGGAGATTGTGTTTGTGTTGTGAAGAGGATAGATACCATGGGGACTCTACCTACCGCCACGGATTCAAGATAAGCTGCACTTCAAAAGAGAAGATTTGATTAATGGAATCATATTTTTGTTCTTTTTTTATTAATGATTATTTTCAAACATGATTTGTTTCATGGGTAATATTTATTTAGATAGAGCTCATTAATTGGAAGCATGGTGTTCCCCTTTATATAATTAATAGTGATAAGATCCTCCTTGGTAGGCCTTCTCTATGACATGGGGCCTTCCCAAGTGGGTTCAAACCCCTCCATCTTTGATGGGCAACAATTTCTCCTTAGACTAACACAAGCTCTCTACCTAGAACAGACTGTTGTTAGCTTGAATCATTTTGGCCTTGTACAACTCGAGGTTCTAGGATGCCCGTAGGTGATTCTCCTTTAAACCTTTGAGCTCTTCTAACAAAAACTTTGTATTATGCTCTATAGTGATCTTATTACCCAATGCTATCCTTAGTGACAAGAGTTGAACTTCTAAAGGAAGAACTTACCCATACTAAGGAAAATGGGGAACTTGAGTGAGTTTGATATGTAAGATAGGTGGCTTCAACTTTTCGTGCCACTATCATTTGCTATCGTCCAGAGTCTTCTTGATATGGATGAGTTTTGTTGAATGCTTCCACTAAGCTATTTGCTCAGGTAGTAGATGGTGGAGTATCTCATCTATAATGTTTTTGATGTTAATCTTAATTGCTTTTGAATGTAGTACAATTATCAAATATAATTCATTCGACAACCTATATGATATGGTTCTACTAAAACATATGGTGAGATATGACTTTGAGTGGATTCCCACTTAGAAAAGTAATGGTGGCGGTAAGATGAATCGATGCCCCTTGGAAGGAGGATCGAGCACTACAATCTACGTACCCCATACCCAAATGGCCATGAAGCTAATGTAGGGTGTAGAATATTGGGTGGTTGGTGGAGGACCACACCGTCCACCTAACTTTGATGGCATCTCCTAGCTACATCCATGCAATATATAATCATCGAAGGCCATTAGTATCCAAGTCACTCGATCTTCATCTGCATCTTTGGACCGGATTGATGCACTCCACATAGACCTGAGTGTACCTCAGTAACAATTCCATGGGCTTCATATTTATCCAAACAACGTAACCACATTTGGTTAAAGGATCGATGATATAAGGTGCCATCAATAAGAGCATAGAAGAGAGCTCTCTGTTTCACGTGATGGGCTTAGTTTATTGGTGTTCAAGTAATCTATGAACGGCTACCTCTAATCCAGCTCCTTGTCCATTTTTACAATCACCACCTCCCCTTCAAAAGGAAGTCTCTCGATGAGTTCAGAATCAATAAGGGACATGACTTGTCTATTTTGGACCCTTATTGAAATGAACACATCTTCCAGACACGCCAACTCTTTGAAAAGTTTGGCCAAGGCATCTGCTACTGTATTCTCTACTCGGGGAACCTTGTAGATGGTGACTTTGGGAATTTGGGCCAACAACTTCATGGTATACTCGTAGTAATGACGAAGCTTGGGTTTGAGAACAGTAAGACCCAATGGTTGATGACCCGAGAATCCCAAAGATGTTGATGCTCTTGACACGATATGATGGCTAACTCAAGGTGATCAAAGCCCTCTACTTCATTGTTGGTGCATGGTTGAGAATCTCATCATCGGGTTTAGTTAAAACCATTTCTTGGAGAATAGATCATTGAACCTTTAAGAAGCTTCCATCAAATATATCTCTCATGGTTCCATCCCCTGTTTGATTTTTCATCATCAATTAAGAATCAAGTGGTGTGTTGTTAAGAAATCTCTAGTGTTTATCCTTTAAACATAGGGAAATGTGATATCAAACTACAAGATAATCATGGACCAATGAGCCAAACATGGATAGCGTTGAGTCACATTAATGGATGTTCTGGGAGAAAGCATCTGCTTAGTTTTGGAAGCAAATATCAAAGCTAGGCAATGTTTCTATAGGTGGATGGTTCTTCAATAGGATCGATGATGGTTGAGGTAGACTCCTTTCCCTTCTCTTGAGCCGAAGAGTTGTCCAATGTGGTGTGAGGATGAGAGCTACTGGATAAAAGCTTGGCACTTCACCTATTCTTTGATGTCTTTAATTAACATGCATCCCACTTGAACTTGAGATCCTTTTTGATAAATGCTGAAAATGGCTTGCATCTCCCCGATAGGTTTGAGATAAAGCATCTTAGATACACCAGCCATCCTTGAAAGGATCTGAGTTGAGTTAAACTCTTAGGAGGTGGCATTTCTAAGATAGTTTTGATCTTTTTTGGATCTATTTCTATTCCTTGATGTCAAATAATAAATCCAAGGAATTTCCCTAAAGTGACTCCAATTGCACACTTCAAGGGATTCATTTTGAGGTTATATTATCTTAACCATTCGAAAACTACTCTCAAGTCAAAGTGGTGGTCTTCTTTTTCTTTGCTCTTGACTACTAGATCATCAATGTAGCACTCAATCTGATGATGGATTAGTTAGTTGAAGATCTGAGTCATGGCCCGTTGGTATGTAACACCAACATTTTAAGGCCGAAAGGCATGACCCTATATGAAGAATCCAAGATTGAAAGTAGTGTTTCTTTCATCTTTAGGAGACATCTTGATTTGGTTATAGAGATGACCCATCTATGAAGAGAAGGCGCATGAGATGAGGCAATATCCACCATTAATTCGGTATAGGAAAGGAAACTCAACCTTAGGACATGCCTTAAGTCCCTAAAGTCGTGTAAATGTAGATTTGGCATTCTTCTTCTTAACGGGATGACACTAGCTAACCGGATGGGATATTTTCTTCCATGATAAAAGCATCGATCTTCTTGACTCGGAAATAACTTGTTCAATTTCTATCGTATGCATCTAGAGCTTGCTTAATAGGGGTAGCGTTAGGTCTATTACTAGATCTACATCATGAGATAATCGGGCATTTCATCATAACTCCATGAAGTAGTCTTTAAACTTCTTAATAGCTAACTAACTCATTGGTTTCTTCATTCAAAAAGTGATGTATGTCGAGCATAAATTTTCTTCTATTCTGAGATTGATTTCTTTAAGCTTGTTGATTATTAAATGAATCTCTTCTTCAAATTCTGGCAGTGCCTCTTTGACTTGGAGATCATCTAGATCATCTAAGGTTTCTACATACACATTGTCATAAGAGTTGAGGGTGTGTGAAAAGAACCTATCAGACCCCAAATGATTTGTAACAACTAAGCAATAATCTTTCTCATCGACCAGACTCACTATATCAAATCCTAATTTTGCTCTTGATTGTGCTTCCCTACCTGTATGGTTCCATAGCTTTTCAGAGTACTCTAACCAGTGCCTGGACCATGTATGAGGAACTTAACCTTTCTGTATAAGATTTTAAACACAAAGCAAGTAAAAGTCAAAAAGGTAATTCTATTAATTCTTTTAAAATATCCTCCTCAAGTTCTTCATTAACTTCAGGACTTGAGGATGATGAACCCAAAAAGAACCTCTTCTATTTCATTTCATTAGAAGACTTAGGGACTTCCTTAACTACTAAACCTTCAACTTTTTGAGGTGTAAGTGAGGTTAGAGTTAAGGTACCCAACTGCTCCCTAAAAGTTTCACATAAATCATATTTAAATACTTTGCTCTTGGGAGGCATATCTTGGTCTCATGCGGATGAAAGTCACCTCCAATGGAACCATGAAGGGTTGGTGGTATACTAATCACAATAGACTCATTCTTTGAGCTAAATTCCAAGTCTATGTAAATAGTAAGGGTACTCCTCCGGTCTCTTAGGCTTGGGTAGATAAAAATCAGGATTCTTTAAGAGATTCTTAAAGATCTTCCTTATTACCTCCCTCTTAAAAGAATAAGATTTGTTTGACTTATCTAAAGAGTAGGTGGACCATAGCTACAGCGTGGGTATGCACATCTTGTGGTGGTATATGGTGGTGTTTTGTGCCATGGAGGCTGATGGAGGCCGGTGCCTCGATGGTGGCAAAGGAGGTGGAGAGGCTGGAGGTTGTCTCTCGTGATCTCCTACTTATCTACCACTATATGTCCACGACTTTTTCTCATATAGCTTTGCTTAGGCTGATCTTGAAAAGGCAACTGTTTGGCCTCTCCTTGTAGGCTAACCACCTTATTGATTAGCTTCTCAAATTTCTTGATGGAGAAGCCTTTAAGCATGAAGGTGACTGGGCCATGGATATTCTTCAAGAGAATCTCAATGGCATGTTGTTTAGACAGCTGTGGTTTGCACTTCATACTCAGGTTACACCATCAGAAAATATAATCAATAAGGGACTCACCTGGGTGTTGTTGTGCTACAATGAGATTACCTACAGTAACCCTTTGTTGAGCTCCACAAACCTCTTGATGAAGAGTTGCTCTAACTCGACAAATGTCTTTATTGAATTATTGTTCAACATACCAATCAAAGCAATACACTAACTACAAAAGTAAAGCATCGTTGCCACTGCGTTTGCAACCGGCCTTGAAATGTGCTATGTGATGCCTTGGGTTTCCACTGCCATCAAAGCTTTTGAAGGAAGGAGGCACAAAACCCTTGGGATATTGGATAACATTGAATTCCTCTGGGTAGGGTCTACCCTTTAGAACCAATGATCCTCCCTATGCTTGAGCCAACACTTCCTTCACTTGCTACTCAACCATGGATTTCATGTCCTTTTCTTATATGGAGGTACTTTCCACTACCTTCATATACATGCAAGTGCTACCTTGCTCAACGGGAGGTAAGGTCTTGGATGGGTCCAAGACATGCACTAACTCAAGCTAACTGATGCTGGCTATAGTAGGATGAACTAAAGGGGATTGTTTCTGAAGCCCTGAAACTACTGCTAACAAGTCCTCTAATTATCATGCTATTGTATCTATCTGCTCATTCTTCTACCTCAACTGATGTCAGAGTTGTTGGGATGATTCTGTAGTGTCTTCCTGATCAACCTCATCACCTTCCATAGCTTGTTGTTCCTTAAAAAGAGATCCTCTAGTGTCAACCATGCAAACACTAGATGAGTCTCCCAACAAGTCATCTTCATTGGGATCGAAGATGATTTTCTCTTCATCTGACCAATCATACCCCAAAATCTCCTTCTTCTCTTCAATATAATGAGCTTCTATCTCCTTGAGAGAATTATCTATCTAAATGAGAACAAATGATCTAGGCTAACTGGTGTGATATCGTGCACTAAGAGGCACTGGATCTCGTTTATCACTGGAGAGTTAATTTTATGTGGACTGTACTCACTGGAGGAATGGCACTCTTGACTATTACTTGCTATGAGAGGGGTAACAATCCTAGGATGTTCCACTACTGAGTGCTATTATTGTGGAATATCTAAATCCTCACCATCTCTACATCCTGCTGTATGGGTGAAATTGGTGAAGGGATGACCACGATGCTTTGGGGTCGCCACTCCTTCCGCACCACTACTAAGGTAGAAGGTTGGCAGAGAGCTTGGCCTACCATATGGTGGTGTAGAGGGTAGGATCCCTTGGTTGTAGCGATCACTACGGGTGCTTTTTCTGATGGCCTTCATGGCATTCGATGGAATAGGAGATGCTATAACCTGAACTGGCAATGGAGGACGAGGGGTAGAGTGGTGGGGTGGAGACACCACCAACTCTATGTGCATAAGAGCTATCCTCCTATGGTGGCTAGTTCCAGTGAGAAGGATACTATCAGTATGGTCAGTGTGGGTAGCGCATTGAGCTGAAAAATCAATCAAAGCGAAAGTGGCCGACTGACGGCTGAACCTCCGTCTCTCCCTGTTAGTAATGTGGGTTGTATGGGCCTTATAGTCCCTCTCCTAGCATCTCCCCATGCGGGGATGATAGATCAAGATCAGTGTCGGACTCACGGCGTCCGTATGCTCCTACAGCATAAAGGATTGGAGGCTGATACCTCCAGAAGCTGGCTAAAATGCACCACTTAAAGGTGATGAGAGATCCTCCAACATCCTCTGTGATCTAGAGAGGATGGAACGTTTTGTAACCCGGTGGTGAAGTAACAATCCTGGTGAAAGGCTACTGCCTAGCTCCCTAGTGAGCTGGTGTGATATGATCATGCAGTTCTTATTCTATTCTATCTTTGGGTATGGGATGGGAGGTGCGAGCTAGAACCATACTCAAATGTAGGGGAGGCCACGAGACCAAGGGAGCCTTATTGGAGGTTATAGATGAGATGGTGCTAGCCCTCAAGGCGACATGAGAAACCACAGATGTACCATGGTGCTTCTGGCACTTGCTATAAGATCTGTGAAGCGCCAGATTTCCTCTTGAGGAGACATCAGTCGAGGGTAAGTCAATCGATGGCACTCACTTCACCTTGGTCCTACTATGCGGTGAGGGAGTGCCCTCACAAGTAATTCGCTCCTGAATCTAACCAAAGTGAATCGATGCATATGGTCCAACGGAAGTGCGATGCAAAGCCAAATCCATGCCATGGGGGAAGGTAAAAATAAACTTGAGAACCACTATTTCAACAAGTCGAAGATTGCATTGGAAGATATGCAATGAAATGAGTTTGTATCGACTTCTATCTTTATAGATTTTGAATTTTGAATTTAAAAATTTGAACCCACATCCAACAACTTGGAAGTGTTAAGTGTGGTTGAAATGGATTTGAGAATATAAAATTTGATTGAAAAAAGAATTTTGAATATGAATCCAACTTCAACAAATTTAGGTATGTTGAAATATGGATTCAAAATTTTTGAGAAGGATGCTTCCATAGGTTCATGTTTGTTTGAATTTGAATTTTTGATTTGAGGACCCTTTCCTTTAACAAATTTGGGTATGTTAAAGTAAGGGTCAAATTGATTTTATTTTTGTTTGATTGATTTTGGAATTTCACTTACTTAGCAAATTTAGGTATGCTAAGTGAAGTGTTTGAAAGTGATTGTTTCTTTTTGTGAATTATTGTTTTGATTTTGGAAAATTTGGAATTCTCACTTAGCAAATTTAGGTATGCTAAGTGAAGAATCCAAGTGTGTTTTGTTTGATTTTGAAAATAGGATCTTAGCAAATTTAGGTATGCTAAGAAAATCCTAAGTGTTTCATTTTGTCTTGATATTTTGATTTTTTGAAAGGTAGGATCCTTAGCAAATTTGGTATGCTAAGGAAATCCAAAGTGTTTCATTTTTTTCATTTTGATTTATTTTGAAAGTGGAGACTTAACTTCAGAAAATTTGGTATGTTAAGGATGAAGTCCCACTTAGTTTTGTGAAATGGAAATTTCACTTAGTAAATTTGGGTATGCTAAATGAAACTCCAAATGATGTGCTAAAAATTTTTTATTTCATTTTGATTTTGAAAATGGAAACTTCCCCTTAGCAAATTTGGTATGGTAAGGAAAGAAGTTCCAATGGTGTTTGAGAATTTTGGATTTTGAATTTGGAGACTTCAGTTAATAAATTTGGGAATATTAAATAAAGTTCCAAAATGTGTTTTGAAAAAAAAAATTTTAAATATGATTGTTGATTTTTGATTTTGGATTTGGAAACTTCAAATGCTAAATGAAGTTCCAAAATATGTTTTAAATTTTAAAATATGATTGTTGATTTTTTTTTATTTGGATTTGGAAACTTCACTTAAAATTTGAGTATGCTAAATGAAGTTCCAAATACATGTTTGAAAATTTTGATTTTGAATTTGGAGACTTCATAACAAATTTGGGTATGTTAAATGAAGTTCCAAAATGTGTTTGAAAATTTTGATTTTAGATTTGAAGACTTCACTTAAATTTGGGTATGTTAAATGAAGTTCCAAAATGTTTTGAAAATTTTGATTTTGAATTTGGAGACTTCACTTAACAAATTTGGGTATGTTAAATAAGTTCTAAAATGTGTTTGAAATTTTGAAAATATGATTGTTAAATTCATTTTTTTTATTTTTGAAAGAGGACTTCATTCAACAAATTTGGGTATAGAATGTAAATCAATCATTTATGAAATGTAAAATTTTTTACTTGTGTGTGATTATTGCTTTTGAAGAGGAATTAACTTAAACATATGTGGATATGTTTAGTGGGATTAACTTTCAAATTATTATTGATTATTTATTTCTTAATTTAATAAATTAAATGAAGATGTTCATATGTTCTTTCTGAAAAGTTTAATTTTATTTACAAATGAAACTTCCATCCAATAAGTGTGAGTGTATTGAATAGGAAGATTCATGTGTGCTTTTTGAAAACTTTATTTTTGGAAAGATGATTGTTCATTTTATTTTTTAAAATGAAATCTTTATCAAAGTGATTTGAAAGAAGATATTCATTTGTTCTTTTGGAAAATGTTGTTTATTTTATTTTTGAAAATCTGTACATGTAATAATTATGAGAATTATTAAATGAGGGTGATAAAATTTTGTGGAAAATATTTTATTAAGTGCATTTTTGAAAAAGGTGATTTTTGAAAAGAAAAGTTCTTTATGGAAGTTTTATTTCATCTTTATTATTTTAGGATGAACCTTTCCTTATCATAAAAATGATGATAAGGGAAGTCTTTAAAATGTTTTTCTATTTAGATTTTTTTTTTATTTTACCCATTGAGAACCCAACGGGGTTTTAAGACAACAAGGAATTGGTCCTAAAACCTAAAGATATTGGCTAACTCAACCTAATAATGAAATAAGCTGAGTGCTAATAGAAAGAAAGATAGTCTTCAATTCATACCAAAATACAAACCCACTATTGATACTCAAAGGCAATGATCATTTACCAAAGATGAAGAGAGGAACCATCCCGTGAGAGTCACAAAAAATCTATCTAGTGAAAATTTCTATATGAGTCCTTCAAATCTATGGTGAGAAATGAGACAAGCATACAAAATTCATCTTTTAGGATGCCATGATCCGATGTACTTATTGGTGATCAGTACATCATCAAGGAAATAGTGTACTATCTTGAGATAGTCACAACCCTTTAATGGACCCAATCACCTCAATAAGGACTCCTAAGGAGGATGGGTCTACATATGTACTAGAGATTCTTCCCCTACTTTACATGGAAAAATAAAATAGGATTTATTTTAAATCGGGTTCATTAAGTTCCCTACAAGGGCAAGCCACCATAGTTAATTACATCCTAAGGGACAAGATCCCTTAGGAAAACTCTTGATTAAGGTAAATGATCATTGTCTTAAAGATTTCAATAGGAAGCGATTATCAATCAATTAGTTCATTTTTGAAAGATCAAATGGGATTGATCAAAGGGAGGGATTTATTATCGAAGCTAAAATGGAAAATAAGTAGGAGATGCCCACGACACTAGGAAACCTAGCGAGCATCCCAAACTATCCTACAGTTGGGCTTTATATTTTCAAAATTGATTTAGTTTGTTTGAATTTTTCATTAGAAATCTAGGACTTCTAATTCCGTAACACAAGATTAAGAAAATGCCTAAGAGATGAGGAATTATGCTTATGACAAAGGGAGAAGCAACCTCAAAACCTAAATCTAGGGAGCTTTGATGAGGGACAAAAGCACAACCTAAATCTAAGGCAAAAATGGGTAATTGGTTTGCCTCCACAAGAGAGGGCAAACCACTCGATTGCTTGGACTTACAACACTGGGTGGCGCCAACTCCTCTATGATTTTAAATACATGTAGGCAAGTCTTTATATGCAAGATAGTTATTTTTATTTAAAGAGACTAAGTTCTTAAACTCACTCCCTAAAGAGACTAGATTATGTAAAGGGACATGCTTCAAATGACCTAGATCTATTGTGATTCAAATTTCATTTTATTTTCATTTTTGGATAATTATTTTTGACACAGGATAATAGAACTAATGCATGAGAAATGGAGTTATTGGCTAAAATCAACGAGAAGGGAGGAGGTGATTTTCCACCATGGCTCTCAAAGGTCAAGCCAAGTTTCTCTAGCAAAGGTGGAAGCCCTCCAATCAAGAGTGAAATGATGCATTATGCATGATATTATAAAAAAAATGCTCATCCATAAGGGTTGCTAATTCTTTTATCTTGATTTTAAACCTAAGCTTTAGGTGAGGTTATGAGTTGCTTATTTTAATTTGAGTTGTTAAGTTTGGTAAAAATTTATTTCTAAAGAGCCTAATCCACATCCCATACAAAATAAAAAGGAAGAAACTAGGAAAAGCCACTTAATGAACAATAAAAAAAAATCATCAATCAATTTATAAAGCTAATCGCAAAGAATAAAAGGATGTTGTGGCACCACACAAACCAAAATATCAAATGTGGGTAGAATCTACCCTTATACAACCTGGATTACAAATGAATTAAATTACAATTAAGAAAGGAATTTATTATTATGGGGGCCTTCAAGCTTTATTTCTTCCTTCTTCTTTCTTCTTCTTTTCTTCTTTCTTTTCTTCTTTCTTTTTTGGTTCCTTCTTTTAGATGGTTGGAAGGTAGATGCTTCAAGGCTTCACATGGTGCATAAGATAAGATCTTATGACCCAAAAGAAAGGCATCTTAAGTGAGTATGACATAATTGTTAACACCAGGAGTGTAAGGTACAAGACCCACTCAAGGCCACTTAAAGTCTAGCAACCCCAGGGTTGTCCAAACTAATATACCACTTTCCTTAAATATAAGCATATATGCAAAAGAAGTAAAAGGGAAAGAAAGAATTCAAAAGTTGTATTAGTTGATTCATTTTGTTTATGAAATTTATGCATGCAAGTATAGGAAACCCTTCTTAGGTGATAGCATAGGGATGAATAAGATATAGAATTAGGTAAGTGTTAGGCTCCTTTCAAATGAACCATACATCTTACCAACTCCTATTCAAAACTATGCAAACATAAGAGAGAGAGGAGAAACCTATTAGTTTGCGATAGATTGCACTGAGTAGAAGCCATGTTGGCCTTGATCTACATCAAATTTAACAATCCAAAGGGGTAGTCTACCAATCACATAGTTGGACTGTCTAACCAAAGGGGTTGCCTTTTGGTGAGCAGCAACTGTACTTGGGAGAAAGCATAGTAGACTTACATCTTAAGTATGGTTAGTAACAATAAATCGAACCCAACCTAAAGGTTGAGTGAATGTTTTGGGACTTAGATCAAAAAAATAGTCAAAACTAGTTTCATTTTTAGTTGTTTTGATGGATCCCATAGGTTTTGATGTGAGTAGGCCATTTTGGCCTTGATAACAGATAATCCAAAGGGAATAGTCTACCAGCCACATAGCAGGACTATCCAACCAAAGGGATTATCTTTCGCTGTGCAATAATTATACTAAGAAGAAAGCATAGTAGACTTACATCTTCCAAAGTAAAGAACAGTTGCAGGGGCGATCAGTTGGTAACACAATAAATTGAACCCAACCTAAAGCTGACTACTAAGTGAATGCTACTTGGAGACTTAAATCAGCTCAAAGATAGTCAAGATTAATTTCTTTTAATTATTATTTTTGATGTATCCCATTAGTTTCATGGGACATGTAGAGGTCATGGTGCCTTGAGCAAATATAGATTTATCCAAAGGAGTAGCTTCAAGGGAGAACTATCCAACCAAAGGGTGGCTTTTTGTAGCATTAATTTAGGAAGAAAATATAAACTCACATCTTTTAAAAGACCAGAGTGACACATTAATAAAGTAACATGTCAACTATTTAGGTGTATTTATTTGATCATGCTAGAAAGAATGCATAGTAGACTTACATCTTCCAAAGTGAAATGATCGTCGGGGTAACTTGTTTATGGCAAATCAATTGAACTTGACCTAAGGGCGACTACAGAGAGAGTGCCGACCTGGGGACTTATCTCAACTTAGATAGTTAGGCAATTCATATAGGGAGTTTTGTTGACACTGCCCTAAAGATAGGATGCTTGCTAGGGAAAAGGGGACCTTTAGGGGCTTGAACTCCTAATCCATAAGTAAAAATTTTTGTTTGTTTTGTTTGTTCATCGTGGACCCTATTGGTATGTGAGGGATCATACTGAGAGGAGCTTATATGCTAGATCTCAATTTTGAACCAAGAGAGACATGCTTTTATTGAATGGATTCTAACAGGTTTAGGAAAGGGGTTGTCCAATCCAAAAGTAACCCGAGTAGTGTTTAAATGGGGTCTCAAAGGACATGATCCAAATAGAATGCCCGCAAGGGATGGGGCCTCTAAGGGCTTTATCCAAAATCCTGGAGAAGATAATTTGCATAAGTATTGGGTGGCCAACTCAGAGAGAAAGCTCGGGGACTCACATCTGCCAAGAGTGGTGTATCCATCGGGTGAGTTACTATTAGCATAGAGAACATCAACCAAACTAAGGTGTCCATCGATTTGCAATAATAAGCCTAGAAGAAAGCTTGGGGACTCACATCCTCTTATTGGAGAACTAATTATCGAGATAGTCTATCTTTGGCTCGACAGGTACTATCCGACTTGGGGCGACTATTGAGTGAATGCCACCGGAGGACTTATATCAACTCAAGAGTAGTCAAGAGAAAAGGAGCCTCTGGGGGACTTATCTCAAACCTCAAATATACTCAACCTAGTCAGTACATGATGGCTAGTTCAAGAAGAATGCTCGGGGACTCACATCTTCTTCAATAAAGTCAACATGAGGTGGCTTACTGGCTACACAGTGAAATCTACCAAACTAACAAGGTGCTTATCAGTTTGTAATGGTCAAGTTAGGAAGAAAGTGTGGGGACTCACATCCACTTAACAAGTGACTACTGGGGTGATAGATTAGCAAGGTAGTATGTCAACCTAACCTAGAGCAGCTAATAAGTGAGTGTCATAGGGGGCTTACTCCCACATCAAAATAGCTTGAGAAAAAAGATATGTGTTTGTTTGGTGCTTGTGTCAAAGGGAATATGATGCCTCTTGGGTTCTCTCACACCTATGTTGGTTTCTTTTTCTCTCTAAATAGAGAAAAGAAATAACACCACAGAGAGTTTAGGAATATTTTATTTAGATGATAAATAAAACATTAAGGAATACTCATATTATCTCAAAAGATAAACATGCTTTCCTATAATGGATTCAATCATTTCAATAAAAGACTCCTAAGGCAAATGGGTCTTTCGTGTACTAGAATATTTTCCCCTGAACTACATGGAAAAGTAGAACAAGGTCAAATTTATTCTGGGATCATGGTTCCATATAAAGGCAAGCCTCTATAGTTAATTACATCTTAGGAAGGGTCTCTACTTAAGAATACTCTCAATTAAAGAAATAAGTGGTTATTCCTAAAGACTACTAGGGTAGCTTTCAAAGAATTGATTTTTAGAAATTTAATTGGGAGAGGTCCAAATTGGAGAGAGTTATTTTTAAGATTCAAGGAAAAAAGTAATGTATTAATCTTTGGGATTCCCAGTACATTTCATCTATCCTATGATTAGGCTTAAATTTGGGATTTAATTTTAGATTTCAAGTTATCATTTTCTTAGAAATCTAGGACTTAGGTTCTAGCAGCACAAGACTACAGAAATGCCTAGAATTGAAGACTTATTCCTAAAAGGATGCTTCATAACCTAGTCTACAGGTGCTTCTGACACATGTCAGATGCTCGACCTAGTTCTATTCTTGGGAATCATTGGTCGTTCTCTTCACTTGAAGGAACTAATCTATCCCTGACTCTTCTGGACTTACAACCTGCATGGAGAAGGCTGCCAGCTAACACCACCTAATCACATTTTAAAATCATGAGGCTAAGTCATATGAATGCAAGATGGTCATTGTAGTTTTAGGAAAGAAATCTATGAACCTAGACTTACTCTAACCCCTAAGATTATGTAGGTATGAAGATGTACTTAAATAATGCATATTTTTCAAATTTTATAATTTTGACTCAAGGTTCATTTTAGGCCATAGGAATGCAATTTATGCCTAATGCATGTAATTAGAAAAAGATCATGGGCCAAATCAAAATAGAAGAAAGTGTACTTCCATCATAGGCTCTCAAAGGTCAAGCCTAGGTAAAGATGGAATTCCTTCATTAATCAAGAGTGAAATAATATGATTACATGACATTCTAAGGGTTGCTACATATGTTATCTTGTTTTAATACCTATATGAAGATTATGAGTTGTATTTATTTTTATGTTTCAGTTGATTTAGTTGGGTAGAAAATTTAGTTTATCCTATGAGCCTACGTCCAGGCATACATCACAGCATAAACATAGCACAGAAAGAAACCTAAGAAAAGCATGATGTTTATATTATGCACCCAAAATAAATCAAGCTAAATTAAATTATATAAGAAAAATGATCACGTACTAGGAAAGAAAGAAAATGGCTGAGTTACGCCTTATACAGAACTCAAGTTTAGATCAATAGATCTTTTTTTTTTGAAAGTCTCCTTCTTCGGGACATCCATCGCTCCGACCACTGCACCATCTTCTAGTTTTCTGCTAATCCTAGACCCCATAGATCTAACCAAATTCTAAGCTCAAATTTACATTTAAAATTTAAAGAAAATCTTCAAAAACAGATGTTAGGAAATACACAAAGGTTTATATTTTACAAACATATGTGCTTAGCTTTAGTTGCTTTTCAAGCCCACGTCTATGGACTATGTTAAAGGGATTTTTAGCACGCAAACGATAATTTTATGATTTATTTATTACGATCCCTTTTAACATCTCAGAAAATAATGTTAAATCTAGAAAGAATGCCCTAACATCCAGTAATGAACAAACAAGCTTAGGCATCAAAGCAATACACCACAGACATGTGAAGCACATCACAACATATCGAGATTAAAAGAAAATCACAGAATGATCTAACTCTAGTGTCCGTGACCTAAATAATCTAGTGTGTAGTAGTGGGGTTTGTGTGATAAGTCTTCTTTGGCCTTTAAGTTTAAGTTTGAAGTTTGAAATTTAAATTAGTTTAATTTTTTACCATTGGTTGGTTTCAATTCAAATGATTTAATGATTTAATTCTTATTTTATGTTCATTTTATTTGGTTAAGGTTTATATTTAAGTTTTCAACAATGAGAAATAGAATGAATTTCATTTTTTAAGTGAAGCTCACTTTATTCCACATCCTAAATCCTAATGAGATTTCCAAAAGTCTAACTAAAATTCTTAAGTATTTTAATTAATCATTTTGATTTCATTTATGTTTTTTTGATATATTTTATTTCATTTGTTTGAATTATTTTATTTGATTTAATTTGTTTATTTTATTTCATTTTAAATTAAGTTATATAGATTTCATTTAATTTAGCTTATGTTATTTTAAGGAGTTTGATTTAAGTTTGATTTTAAATCATGGAGTTATAAACTTAGTTTAAGTCCATTGATATAAATTAATATCTTAGGGTTATGCATGGATCATTCTCAACCTAAAGTACTTAAGTTAATTCCTTGATCTGATTTGATTAATCTAGATTTTAAGTCCATTATTTAAATTCATTAATGATAAGTATTTCATTAAACTTAACTTAAGTTGTTTTAATTATATTTGATTTTCATTAAGTATTGATTTTTTTAAAATTTGATATTTGATTAAATTCTTTGACTTAGAAAGTTTTAATGAATTACCCTAAGTTTTTCTGATGTTTATTTCAAATTGGTTCAATTTATTTGTTGATTTAATGAATTAATGATTATTCTTATTATTATTTAGTTCATATTGACCTAGAGATTTGGAAATTCAAGAATTCCAAATTTATAGACCAATTTGGTTTGAATAATTATATGACAAGTGGGGTTTCATGCAATTTTATGTTCCTAAAGTTTCAGTTTAATTAGAGATGTAATTCGGGTGTAATTAAGGTTTTAATTATTTTATTATAACCTAAATTAAGATTAATTAAGAGATTTTATTTTTTACTTATTCTACACTGAAATACCTTTCCAATGATGGTTTATTCATAATTTTCGGTTAACTGGTTGATTTATTATGATTTAATTAAGTTCAATAATATAATTGGATTATTTTATTCTTTTAATTATCAAATTAAATTAATTAAGTTCATATTAGTTTAAGTTAAATTATTATTATGTTTATTATTTTGATTTAAATTAAAATTTTAAAATTTTATTAAAGGGTAATTAATTTATTTAATTTAAGGGTTAACTCACATAAAATTTTAATTTCATTTTATTTGAATTAAATCCCCAAAAAATTTACCTAAGGTATGTTTTAAGCTTAATTTCATTTCCCCAAAGTTTCAAATTAATTGGATTATTAATTTAAGAGTAATTAAGGTTTAATTTATTTCAATTAAACTAAATTAAGGAAAATCTAATAAAATTGTGGGTTTTAATTTCTGGATTTTCTCATCAAGATGAATCCATAGAGCTTTTATTTATTTTTATGATTTTCTTTGATTTGTTATGATTTTGAATTTTGAATTTTTTAAATTAATTAAATCATTAATGGTTTTTTAACGGTTTTAAGTTCACGGGTCCCCATTTTAACTAAAATAAGGCTTGATCGTCCGATCAAAGATCGGATGGTCCCTGATGATCCCGCTATTTCACAGGATCAAGAGCGATGCGCTGATATCCGGACAACCGTCCCGTCAGATATTCCCTATTATTCTGATTCCTAAAGGGATTTAAGAATTAAGCCTAGATCGGATGTCATCTCTTTAAAAGAAACGACGGTTCTAATTTGCTCTCGACCTGGAGAGACCAACTTGTTTTGCTAATAACTTTTGATCTAATCAAATTGGATGATTTAAAGTGCTACATGATCATTGAAAGATCCTCTTCAACCCATATCTTTGATCTCACTGAGAATAACCCTTGTATGGAAATAATCAAGGCCGAAAGCTTTAAATAAAAAGAGGGGTTGTTAATGGCATACCTCGATTTAGAGAGCTTTAGACGTTGAAATAAATTCCACTAGCTTTGTTTCTTCAAAGGAAAGTCCTGTTCCAAAATAATTGAGCTAATTCCTTGTGATCTCTGCCCAAGCTTTAGATTGTTTTGGTTTGGTTCCAATGGTTGAGAGCACTTGGAGAGAGGGGAGGTTTCATTTTGCTTCGATTTTGGTGTGGGATGGTGTATGAGAGCTCTGTTTTTTTTTAGAGTGTGTGTGTCTCTTTTTTTATGCATGGCCGAAACCTCTTATGGCTTTTTTTTAGTTCCTCTTGATCGGTTTGGATGATGGAAGATGCTTGGAAGTTTGTTAGCTCACTTCTCTTTGCATTCCATCCTGGGGAAGAGGTGAAGAGGTGATGAGGGCAAAGGAATTTTTTCTCATTTTATCCATTTTAATCTTTTTTTCCATTTTGTCATTTTGTTATTTGATTTATTAATTAAAGAGATTAATATTAACTTATTAATGGTGTTTAAGATGATTAATCTCCTATGCACATTCATTGGTTAAGATGGTTTTGAATTTTCATGCTTTATATTTTGTTTAACTCACTTAACCCAAATTAGGTTAAGTTGAGTCTTTTTTTTATGGGTAAAAATTCCATTTGACCTAACTACACTAATATAGTTAGGTTATGTCCTATTATTATTTCATATGATTTAGACAATTAGTTTGATGTTATTTTGATTTTTCTTCAATTTGAGTTCAATGTGGCTTATGTAAGTTTTATTTTAAGGAATTTAATTTACTTAATCTAGGCCAAAGAACTAAAATTTATTTGTTATTATAATAAAACTATTTATTTAATTTTTAGAAATATTTTTGGTGATTTTATTTAGTCAAATTTTAGTGGGTTGACTCTAGTTTGACTTTTAATCATTTTGGATTGATGATTATTGATTATTTGATTAGTTGATTTTGGAGAGTTGATCCTATTTTAGGATGAATAGGTTAGATCCAACCTTGAATTCTCAGTCACTAGATATAGTGTCAATGCTAAATTAACCTCATCAAAATGAGGTCAACAATGGACCCCTATGTGTAGTGGATTAACTAGAATACACCGCACATATTGGTGTTAAGATGAACCTACAAGTATAAGCTTAGATTCCCATGATTTTAGTTTTTTTGATTTGGATTTATTTTGATTTTGATTGTGAAAGATTGGTATATGTATACCTATCTTTGTTTTGGAGTGTGATTCATTCTTAGAAACTTAACTTTCATTAAGTTCTAGGATGAAGAAGAAAGCTATTAAGAATAAGCCCAAAGATTGGTCTAATTCTAATGCAATCATTATGCTCAAGGAAAATGCCTTTAGGGGACTTACGCTTTCTTGAGAATATTGGTGACTCATGATTAGCTAATAAGATCAAGATGGGATCCATCTTAGTTAGCTAAAGAGAGGAGAGGGTCTTTAAAGACTTGATCCAATCCTCAAAAAACTATGGGGAGAAGAGGCTTGAAATGCTTGATCCTAATCCACAAGACTTTGACTACACAAAAGGGGGTCACATGGACTTGATCTTTTAAATAGTTTTAAAGAAATGAGGCCTTTAATGGCTTGATTCCATTCTTTAGAAGATTGAATAGGATGCCAACTGGGGACTTATTCCTAATGATTAGAAAGAAGGCCGACTAGGGACTTATATCTTTCTAGCTATTAGAAAAGGGGTCTTAAAGACTTAATCCATCTAATTCTCATGTAGCATGAAAGGGGCCTTGGGCTTGTTCCACCATCACACAAAGGTAGGAATGGTGCCAATCACTTGCTCCAAACCCATAAAAGTAGTTTTTATGGGAATGGTGCCAAGAAGGGTCATCCCGTGAAGGACATGAGAAAGGTACCACAAAGGGCTTGCTCCCATCTCAATTCATGTATAGGAAAGGTGCCACGAAGGCTTGTTCCCAACCCACATAATATTTTATGGGAATGGTGCCAAGGGCTTGTCTAAACCGAAAGGACAGAAAGGTGCCACTGAGGGCTTTCTCCCATCTCAAGTCATTTAGAAAGGTGCCACTTTTGCTAGCCTAAGGTATTTTTTTCATGGGAATGGTGCCACAATTTCTCCAAACCAAAAGGACATGAGAATGGTGCCACAGAGGGCTTGTTCCCATCTCAAGTCATGTATAGGAAAGGTGCCCAAGGGCTTTCTCCCCATACATATTTTTTTCATGGGAATGGTGCCAAAGGGCTCAAACCCATGAAGGAAAGGGTGCCACATAGGGGCTTGCCCCCATCTCAAGTCAGAAAGGGCCTATGTTTGTTCCCACCTTCACTTTTTTGGAGAATGGTGCCACAAGGCTTTGTTCCAAACCAGAAGGACATGAGAAAGGTTCAGGTTGCTATCTCAAGTCATGTATAGGAAAGGTGCCACGAAGGGGCTTGCTCCCAACCTACACAAGTATTTTTTTTTATGGGAATGGTGCCACGAAGGGCTTGCTCCAAACCCAAGAAGGACATGAGAAAGGTGCCACAGAGGGCTTGCTTCCATCTCAAGTCATGTATAGGAAAGGTGCCACGAGGGGCTTGATCCCAACCTATACAAGTAGTTTTAGATGAGGAAAAGGGGTAAAAGTGACTTATTCCTCAAAGTTTTGACTAATAAGCAAGAGTCACAAGGACTTAATTCTTACTTGATTAGTCAAACTTGATGAAGAGGTGATGGAAGGTTTGCTTCAATTTCTTGATTTCACTAATACTCCTCACACATGAAGATGTTTAGTTAAGGAGGTTTCAAAGAGTTGGAATTTATTTTGAGGAAGACATGGGTATATTTTGGACCCAATGCTTTATTATGCCATGAGCATAAAAATTCATCATTTTCCTTTTATATCTCAAAGTTACAATGAACCATCTAGATGTCTAATTCATCATTGGGTAATAACTTGAGAATTCTACCTCTTTGAGCTTGCATGTAACTGTGTGTAGTTCTTTAGGCAGTAAGAACCAAAGTCAACCAGTGCTTCTCAAATGAAATTTCATTTTCTTTTTATTTGAATATGTATGTTATTTTTACTTTGTTGACATGAATCAATAGCTTATAAGGCATTCTCTTGGATTCAATGAAGATCAAGAGATTCCTTTAAAGCTTTCTAAAGTGAATGAGAATTAAGATAATCTTTTGGATTCTCATAGAGACAAAAAGTTCTTTTCCCTAATCAATAAGGGAATTGAAAGGATTAACTTATTAAAGAAATTTAGATTCTCTTGAAAAGTTTGAAATTTAATTTCTTCAGTTGATTTATTATTATAGGAAATAAAATCTTATAATTGTCTTTGATTAATTTTTTAAATTTTTGCATTTTTGATCCTTCTACATTTCACTACAAGGTCTTTGAAATTACTTCAAAAGTAAATTTCAAGACTCTATATATAGTAACAGGATTGTTCTTCACATCATATTGAAGTTTCTTTTTTTTTTTTTTTTTTGACAAGATTTTCAATATAACCCTCTACCTAATTGAAAGTGGGATTATAAGAAATCTTGATCATGACCCTTTTTGTTAAATTGCCTCAATATGTTGAGACTGAATGAGACTGAATGATATGACTCTATAAATGAACATTCTTATAAGGATTCTAAATGTCATATCATATGCTTTCAATTTTTCTTTTCTAGAATTTTCTTGATTTGAAAATTTTTAGATAAGTTATCCTTAAGAAGGATAATCTTATGCATGAAAATATTTTTGATTTTATAATAAAATATGGGTAATATAAACCCATTTTCAAGGTAAAGATTCTACCCTAGTCCCAAGATGTGGGTCATATAATGATGTTAGCTAAAAAATAAGAATATTTTCTTCTTATGGAGAACCATCATTTTCTAGCTTTTAATTTTAGCAAATTTTGCTTTTCTTTTGGAATTTGACCACATCATCAAGGGACTTAATTTATTGAAATGTCAAGCTTAAGTTTATGGACCGCTACATCAGAGATCATTTCAATTTATTTCTAGATAAAATAGTCTTTAAACTCAAAAGATAGCTTGATCAAATCATCAATAGCTAACTCATTAAAGAGTTAGATCATTAATATCATCTTATCAATTATGGAATTAGATTTTTCTTCAAATTCCAAGGTGCATTCGAACTTGAAGATTATATAAATCTCTAGACACATCTAAACAACATTGATGCAATGTGCTAGAGTGCCTTTAAAAGAAAGTTAGGACCCAAACTACTTAAGTTTTTTAATTTGCAATGGCTCTATAATTCCATAACTTTTCTTGTTTATATAGACCACTTGCAGAATCAAAGCATACTCAATGAGACTTTGCCATATAAAGGATATGGCCCTTGGAAAAGAAGATCCACTATCTTTCTTTTAACTCAAGCGAGCTCACCTAATCATGGCAAAGGCTAAAATGATAAAGTATGAGATATCGCTTATTTTGTTCTAGGGATAATTTTTGACTTCTAACCCTACCACTTCATTTTGATGTGGAGAAGTTTGAAGTTAAAATATCCATTTACATTGTGTGTCTTTTGCTTCATTTGAAATCAAAATACACTCAATAGAATCTTTGCCATTCAAAAGATATGGACTCGGAAAAAAAAGATCCACTATCTTTTATTTAACCCGAAAGCTCACCCAATCATGGCAAAGGCTAAAATGACAACATGAGATATCTAATTATTTTTTTATTTTAAGGAAATTTTGACTTCTAACCTACCACTTCATTTTGATGTGGAGAAGTTTAAAGTCAAAAATGTTACATGCTTAGAAATTTTAGACTTCATCCTTTTGCTCTGGTTATAGTCCTTCCATTCCTTTTCTTTTCTTTTTTTCTTTAGAAATATTTTGATTTCATTTCTTTATGAAAGGTTACATTTGGTAATTTTCCTAGTTACAAGATTCACTAAGAAGATAAATATATTTGACTCATTCTTTATGAAATGACTCCAATAAATGATTTGCTAGGAAATTTGATGTATTTGACTTTTTTTTTTTAAATACATCATTTGATAGACTTTTGATATGATTCAAGTCTTTGCTTGATTGATCATATATTATGATCCAATATTTTATTTCTTTTCATCTTTTCATGGAACAACAAATATAGTAAAGCCATTTAAGTTGATAGAAATGACTTTCTAAAGATGTTACACTTGTTGAATTCAAAATTATTTAGTGGAGTGAGTCATTCAAGATTGGCATAATGACTTCCTTGAAAACTTTACACTTTTGAAATCAAAATTTTCTATTGGAATCAAATATTTAGTGAGGTCATTTAGAGTAATGAATGATATTCCTAAAGACTCAACACTTTATGATGGATATGAACATCCTTCAATAATCAGTATGTTTCTTCTTTTCTTTTCATTTGATTCCTTTTTTTATTTATTCTTATTCCATGAATTTAAGTTGAATTTCTCTTTTCATGTTTGAATTTTGGCTTCAACCAACAATGTGATTGAAATTAAGTTCTTTTCTAAGTTGAGATTTTAAGATTGAATTTTCATGAAGATGAAAACTACTTTCTTTATTTGATTGAATTTATATGGCATCAACTTATCAAAGCTTGATTAGAATTGAGCCTATATAAATTCTTATGTTTATATTTGATGTTGACCGATGCACCGGATCAACATATTTTTTGAGATTTTCTTCTTTTAAATTTTTCACATCGACTAAGATGTTAATAAGTTCTTAATAGTCTATCTTCATCATAGAAGATAACCCTAGAACTTCTTTATAGTGGAATGCACATCATGAAGTTGCTTATAGTTAAGGCAAATTACATGATTATGTAATGCCTTGCTTTTACTTTCTTCATCATTTTTTTTATTTCATATTTCATTTTATTTTATAATAGAGCATTATGATGCTTGATTTTGCAAGCAACTTCTCTAAGATAGGCAAAACATCATATTTTGAAGATGATTTATTTTTCATTTCTTTTCAATGTCATTTGAGGTGGTATGACTCTACCATTTTGAATTTGATTCAAGAATTTCCTTTTGATATGAAGGGAAGGTAGGTCTAACTCTATCCTCAGATCAAAAGACCTCATGATCTATTCATTTATAAGGATCATCATTTAAAAGAGGACCCTCTAGGGTAGATGATGTGCTATTAGAAAGTCAAATTTTTGACTTGCATTCTTTTATAGCACATATAAGATTAAAGGTAATCTCACTTGCAATGGACTCTTTGACCACCATACTTAACATTAACAATGTCAAATAGGTCATAAGACATTGCAAAGGATTCTCAGATTCATTTTTGTATTGAAAGCATATAATACCTTAGTCTTGAAAATTATGGCATTTTTCATTCATTTGACAAAAGTCCTAAGTGATTTATCTATCAACTTTCCAGAGATAGGAATTTCATACTTTCACTCTAAGCGATAGATATATCACCCTTAGGACCCAATCCTAAGGTCATGATTTCTTTAGAAGGATTAACTTGTTCATTTATTTGCTTTTCTTGATTTAACCTTAAAATTAAGTAAAGCCAATCATGGAATATCATTTCATTCAATGGGAGAAACTCCCATTAAGAAAGTTGATTTAAATTTTATTCATTTCAACTTTATCAAGAGAATCATAATTCTCTTTTGCTACCCTCTCTTTTCTTCTATTGATTTGAAGCAAAAGTGAATCTTGTCACTTTATTTTTTTTGTTTATATCATGTCATCTTCCTCTTTTGACTCTCTCCCAAACTCTTAAGAATTTAAGATTTTGGAAAGGTCTAAAAGAAGGTTACCTCCAAGTCACTCCTTAGAATTGGCCAATCAACTTGAGTAGTTGGTTTTCTAATATTCTAGTGGACTTGTAAATTAAGATTAAAGTTGATTTGCATTCATGTATAATTTTCTATAAGAATAGATGATTTTCATTGAGTTCCTTAATCAACCTCTACCTAAGGTCAATAAGGAATTCTCTTTTTGGGATGATTTTTTTTTATTCTTATTTTATAAATGCAATTCAAACTTCAATCATGATGGGAGAAAAGCAATAGTACAACTATGCCTCCTTTGATTTGTTTTCTCGGTTTGAAGGAACTCCTTTATCTCAATATTTATACATCCTTAGGTGTTTTGACACCTTTGTAGTAGAACAAAGGGAGTTCATTCACATGTCTTGATCTCTTTAGCTTTAGTACAAAGCCAAAGTAAGATCAAGGATAAGTTTAATTTTGAAACTTTTTTTTGAGATTTGTTTTTCAAATCTTGAAGTAATTTTCATACTTTTTTTAACTTTAATATCATTTTTCTATACTGGAATGGTTTTAAATCCATCTTGACTAGATTTATGTCATAACAAAGATGACTTGATTTTTATTTATTTCTCTCACCTCTCATTTTATTTTGGGATTTGGTTATAGGACCCAATCATTTAACTATGACAAACGAAGAGTTCTAGAACCTCTATTCAAGATGTTGGATAGGCTCAACTAAGAATGAAATGAAGAGGTATCCAATGGAAAGAAAAGGCGACCGGTGAGTGACACTAGTACATCAGATATATAGAAATAACCACCTATTTCTAAAGATGGAGAGAACCCCCAGAGTCGCAAAAATATGTTGGTTTTTTCTCTCAAGAAAAGAAATGACACCACATAGAGTTTAGAATATTTTATTTAGATGATCAAATACAACATTAAGGAATACTATTATCTCAAAGATAAACATGCTCTCCTATAATGGATTCAATCATTTCAATAAAAGACTCTAAGGCTAATGGGTCTTTGTATGTAGTATTTTCCCGAACTACATGGAAAAGAACAAGGTCTATTTTATCTGGGATCATGGTTCCTATAAAGGCAAGCCTCAATAGTTAATTACATCTTAGGAAGGGTCTCTTCCTAAGAATACTCGATTAAAGAAATAAGTGGTTATTCCTAAAGACTACTAGGTAGCTTTCAAAGGATTGATTTTGGAAATTCAATTGGGAGAGGTCCAAATTGGAGAGAGTTATTTTTAAGAGTCAAATGGAAAAGAGTAGGAAATGTCTATAGGGATTCCCAGTAGACATTTCATCTATATGATTAGGCTTCAAATTTGGGATTTAATTTTAGATTTCAAGTTATCATTTTCTTAGAAATCTAGGACTTAGATTCTAGCACAAGACTCAAATGCCTAGAATTGAAGACTTATTCCAAAAAGGATGCTTCATAACCTAGTCTACAGGTGCTTCTAACACATGTTAGATGCTCTACCTAGTTCAATTCTTGAGAATCATTAGTCATTCTCTTCACTTGAAGGAACTAACCTATCCCGACTCTTGATGATAAGCCTCGCCTAACACACCTAATCACATTTTAAAATCATGAGGCTAAGTCATATGAATGCAAGATGGTTGGGTTGTTACAATTTTAGAAAAGAAATCTATGGGCCTAGACTTACTCCCTAACCCCTAATATTATGTAGGATATGAAGATGTACTTAAATAATGCATATTTTTCAAATTTTATAATTTTGACTCAAGGTTCATTTTAGGCTATAGGAATGCAATTTATGCTAATGCATGTAATTAAAAAGATTATGGGCCAAATCAAAATAGAAGAAGGTGTACTTCCATCATAGGCTCTCAAAGGTCAAGCCTAGGTAAAGATGGAAGTCTTTCATTAATCAAGAGTGAAATAATATGATTATGCATGACATTCCAACTAAGGGGTTGCTACATATTTTATCTTGCTTTAATACCTAGGCTTTTGTATGAAGATTATGAGTTGTATTTATTTTTATGTTTCAATTGATTTAGTGGGATAGAAAATTTAGTTTATCCTATGAGCCTACGTCCAAGCATACCTCACAGTACAAACATATCACAAAAAGAAACTTAAGAAAAGCATGATGTTTCTATTGCGCACCCAAAATAAATCAAGTCAGATTAAATTATATAAGAAAAGGCCAATGCAAAATGTACTACAGACACCGAAGAAAGAAAATGGACAAGTTGCCTTATACAACCCTAGAACTACAAGTTTAGATCTATGGGTCTTCTTTCTGAAAGTCTCCTTCTTGGGACATCCATTGGGCTCTGGGGACCACCGCACCATCTCCGGTTGGGTCACCGCTAATCCTAGACCCCATAGATCCTAACCTAATTCTAAGCTCAAATTTACATTTAAAATTTAAAAGAAATCCTAAGCCCTAAAACATGTTAGGAAATACACACAAAGACACCAAGGGTTTATATTTTACAAACATACTTAGCATTGCTTAAGCCCATCATATGGACTATGTTAAGATATTTTAGCACTACAAGCAAACAACAATTTTATGATTTATTTATTATATGATCCCTTTAACACAATCTGCAATTAATAGAAAGAATGCCCTAACATCTCCTAATGAACAAACAAGCCTAGGCATCCAAGTAATACACCACACATGTGAAGCACATCACAACATGTCACAGGAGATTAAAAGAAAATCACAAATGATCTAACCTAGATCTGCGTGACCTAAGTAATCTAGTGTAGAAGTGGGGTTATGTGGTAAGTCTTGCTAAGCCTTTAAGTTTAAGTTTTGAAGTTTAAAGTTTGAATTAGTTTAATTTTTACCATTGGTTGGTTTCAATTCAAATGATTTAATGATTTAATTTTATTTTATGTTCATTTTATTTGGTTAAAGTTATATTTAAGTTTTCAAGAATGAGAAATAGAATGAATTTCATTTTAGGTGAAACTCACTTTATTCCACATCCTAAATCCTAATGAGGTTTCCAAAAGTCTAACTAAAATTCTTAAGTATTTTAATTAATCCTTTGATTTATTTATGTTTGGATTTGATTTATTTTATTTCATTTATTTAAATTATTTTTATTTGATTTAATTTGTTTGATTTTATTTCATTTTAAAATTAAGTTATATGGATTTCATTTAATTTTTTTATGTTAATTTAAGAGTTTGATTTAAGTTTGATTTAAAATTATGGATTATGTTTAAGTTTTAAGTCATTAATATGAATTAATATCTTGGTTATGCATGGATTATTAACCTAAAGTACTAAGTTAATTACTTGATCTGATTTGATTAATCTAGATTTTAAGTCCATTATTTAAATTCATTAACGATAAGTATTTCATTAAAATTAACTTAAGCTATTTTAATTATATTTTATTTTCATTAAGTATTAACTTTTTTTAAAAAAAATTTGATATTTGATTAAATTCTCTGACTTAGAAAGCTTTAATGAATTACCCAAGTTTTTTATATTTATTTGAATTCAATTTATTTGTTGATTTAATGAATTAATTATTCTTAATTATTATTTAGTTCATATTGACCTAGAGATTTGAAGAATTTCAAATTTATACCAATTTCAATAATTATGAAAGTGGGGTTTCATGCCAATTTTATGTTCCTAAAGTTTAGCTTTAATTAGAGATGTAATTAGGTGTAATAAGGTTTTAATTATTTCATTAAAACCCTAAATTAAGATTAATTAAGAGATTTTATTTTTTTACTTATTCTTCACTCAAAATACCTTTCAAATGAGGGTTTATTCATAATTTTGGTTAACGGTTGATTTATTATGATTTAATTAAGTTCATTTAATTGAATTATTTAATTCTTTTAATTATCAAATTAAATTAATTAAGTTCATATTAGGCTCATATTAGGTTTAATTAAGTTAAATTATTATTCATGTTCATTTTTTGATTTAAGATTATTAAATTAAAATTTTATAATTATTTTATTAAAGGGTAATTAATTTAATTAATTTAAAGGTTAACACATAAAATTTTAATTTCATTTTGAATTCAGAATTAAATCCCCAAAATTTACAAGGCATGTTTTATGCTTAATTTCATTTCTCCAAAGTTTCAAATTAATTGGATTATTAATTTAAGAGTAATTAGGTTTAATTTTTTAATTAAACCTAAATTAAGGAAAACTCATCTAATAAAAATTGGGGGTTTTAATTTCAGTAGATTTTTTCTCTCATCAAGATGAATCCATAGAGTTTTTATTTATATTTTTTATGATTTTTTTTTTTGATTTTTATGATTTTGAAGTTTTAATTTTTTAAATTATTAAATTAAATAACTTTTAACCATTTTGTTACGGGTCCCAATGCATTTTAACTAAAATGAGTGAGATTAGTTTAACTTCCATCAAAGATCGATGGTCGATGATCTAATTTGTGGATCAAAGCGCGATGTTGACCGGGATAATCGGCGTCCGATAGGTGGGACGTCCATTATTCCATTTAAAGGGATTTAATCAATTAATGCCTAGAACAGACCGCCTATCTCTTTAAAAGAAATGGAGCTGGATTTCATCTCTCCCATCTCTATGGGGAGGGACCAACTTGTTTTGCTAATAAGTTTTGATCTACCAACCAAATGGATGATTTAGAAAGATCCTCTTCAAATCCATATGGCTTGATCTCACTGAGAAAAAACTACCAAGGTCAAAAGCTTTAAATAAAAAAGAGGGGTTGTTAATGGCATACCCGAGAGCTGACGTGAAAAAATCATTTGTTTCTTCAAAGGAAAGTTCTTGAAGAATTGAGCTAATTCCTTGTGGGTTAATCTCTTTGCTTTAGATTGAATTTTTGGTTTTGGTGTTCCCAATGGTTGAGAGCACTTGGAGAGAAGGGGAGGTTTCATTTTGCTTCGGTTTTAGTGTGGGATGGTGTATGAGAGCTCTGCTTTTTTTTAGAGTGTGTGTGTCTCTTTTTTTATGCATGGCTAAAACCTCTTATGGCTTTTTTTAGTTCCTCTTGATCATGCCAGATGGTGACCCTCGTGAATTTGAAATAGCTCCTAAGTCATTGGTTTCCTTCAATTAGAATGAAATGTGGTCGCAAGGATTGTCTTCTCTCTTGATTTCTTTCCTTGTCATTATTGAATGAATTTAAATTCTCTCTTTGATTGGAGATCATCTTGAAGTTTTTAAACACACATTCTCATAAGAGTTAGATGTGAGAAAACCAAATTTGGTAACAACTAGGCATAATCTTCATCATACTAGAAGCATCAATCCTAGTTGATTTTTTAGTATTGTTCCAAACTTTTTGAAGTACTGATTTGACCATGTTTAGAATCAAACCTTTCTATACAATATTATGAACATATGAGTAAACAAAGTAATCCATTAATTCTTAAAGTATATTTCTCAAGCTCTACATCAACTTTGGTTTGAAGGAGGATCCCAGAACTTCTTATGTCATCAGAGGACTGACTTTCTTAACTACTAAACCATCAATTTGAGGTGTGGAGGTTAGAAAGGTTTGCATAGTTTCACATAAACCATTTGAATACTTTGCTTTACTTGATTTCTTCATCTCTGATCAAAAGTTACCTAAAAAGATGAAGAAATACTAATCACATTAGACTCATCCTAGTTGGATTCCAAGTCATGTGAAAGTAGAGTAATGAAAACATGACCCTATTGGTCAAGTATGGGGGTCTCCCATGGAACTTTCTTTTTCTACCCTAGGGAGGTTGAATTACCCACATGTCCATGATGAAATGAACTATGGGTGAATGTATGTGTCTATTTCTTCTTCAATTCTTGTTCACTTGGACTATTTTCTTTTCATTTTCATTTTCTGATTCATTTCTTTTTTCTTTTTTTTGAATTTGCATTTGAGTTTTGTTCTAAGTAAACAAAAGGTGTTGAGGAAGATAGTAGGTCACATCCTCATAAATCTCAACCTAATAAAATAACTTTCATCTGACATGGTACTCAATTCTATCTTTTCAACTTGATGCATCATGAAGGAGGATGAACGATCTTGTTGATGTATCCAAGGCCTACCAAGCAAAGTGTGAAAGAAGTATTTTCCGATGATGTAAAACTTGGCTTCATCTATCATCTCCAAAGGTAACTATAAACCCAAAGCCTCCTTGATCATTGAATCCTCTCAACATTCCATTCTTAAATGTGAGATGTATCATCAAAGTCTTGGGACTCATAATGTACCATGCACCATCCACAAGAACCTTGGCAACTAAACCTATCCATATCAAATGATGTGTAGGGGACATCACTCCAAGTCCCATGAAGAAGGTTTTCATCTGATGATCTGTTTTTTTTGTATAATGTGCTTCCTCACCTATAAGATTGAAGCAAGCATGTTTCTGATCAAGTATGGCTCATTAGATTCCTCATCTCTTATAAAGAAGATATCATATGCTTAGCTTAGAAGTAACTTTTAGATGAGAAAGGACAAGTCCACCTTGGTGGTCATCCACAAGCATATCCAAGAGTGGAGCATAAGGGCTTGATCATGACAATGACTTGTTTCCCTATCTTGAGGTGCCCAAGAGGTAGAACCTGCCACCATGGAGGTTGACGTGATCTCTGATAAGGTGGTGGAAGGTTCTACCTGACTTCACTCTACAACTTCTCCATGGGACTCACTGATGATTCCAAGTCTATCTCAAGAGGTATAGATTAAAGGAAAGTCCAACTCAATCAAAAAAGAGGAAGATCAATTATTATGATTAATTAGACTTGAAGTTATCGCTAAATAAGATCCATCAAGAGACACATGTAATTCAAATGCTTTATTCTTCAATTTCTTGGAATTATTTGGAGGTATAAAGTAGAAGTCAAGTAGAGTGAGTGAATTAAGGGATTTGATGCCCTTTATCTACTGATACAAGAGTTCTGCTAGTAGAAGAAATAGAAGTGCTAGCTGAAATGGAAGAAGTCACCAGTGTGGAAGTTACAACCAAGGCTGAAATAGTCAAGGGCTATTCAAACTATCATTGCCATCAAGCATCGCTATCGAGCTCCCCTTTCCTAGAGGTAACTTGCAAGCCTTCTTGGTGTTGAGGTTTGAGCAAACCTGCCAAGGAAAGCATCTGATCTAATTATTGAGGTTTTGACAAAGAGATGTCACAACCCTTTAGTTTATAGATATGTATCAAGGATTGCCCCTAATGGAACTAAGGTTATTCCATAAAGTATTCCTTTGGGATAATTATACACCGATCTTGAAACTGTTCAATCTTGAATGAAGAATCTAAAATGTCCCAAGCATCTTATCAAAAGTTCATCATGACTTTACACTTCCTCCTCCTCTTGCTTGCTAAAAATTAGTTTCTTTAAGAGTTCTTAAAGATCTTGATTACCTTTTAAATAATAAGGTTTGTTTAACTTATCTAAAAGAGGGTGACCATAGCTACTGCGGTGTATGCATGCCGCCGCCGCTTTGTATGGCATGCCATGGTCTTGGGCCATGGAGGTATGGAGGCCATGGCTACCTTGCAAAGGTGGAGGCTAGGTCATGGTCTCTCTGAGATCTAGTCGCTCCCTCTCAACCACTGCTACTACTGTGTCTTCTCATACCTTGTGGTTTGCTAAACATCTTGAAAAGGTAATTGCTTTTGGCCTCTTATAGACTAGTTACCATTGATTAGCTTCAAATGTTGATAGTGAATCCCTTAAGCATGAAGGTGACCAGGCCATGGATATTATTCAAGAGAATCTCAATGGCATATTATTCAAACAGTTGTGGTTCACTCTTCATACTCTGGTTATGCCATTGGAGAATATAATCAACAAGTAACTCACTGGAGTGTTATTGTGCTACAGAGATCACCTATCAAGTGACAACAAACCACTTGATGAAGAGTTGCTCTAACTCAGCAAATTTCTTTATTGAATCATTGAGCGTATTCTCACCAAAGTGTGATACAATGTCAACAAAGTGTCTGAAGAGTAAAGTATCACTACCCCTTGGATTGCAATAACTCGACCTGAAATGTGCAATATGTTGCCTCAAAGCTTTTGAAGGAAGGAGGCATGAAACCCTTGATATCGGACAACAAATTCTCTGTAGGGTCTACCCTTGGAACCATGATCCTCCGCTTGAGCCAAAACTTCCTTCACCCATGCTCAACCATAGATTTTATCATTTTCATGTATGGAGAACTATCCACTACCTTCCTATGCTAGTGCTACCTTGCTCAAGAGAGGTAGTCACCAAATTAAGACATGCCAGCTCAGCCGAGAAAAATCAATAAGATGAACTGGAGGGACTTTCTTCTAAAGCACTAACACTGCTGCTAACAAATCCTATAACTGTTGTGTCATCCTATCAATTTGCTTGTCCTTCTGCCTTAACTAATGTTGGAGGTGATGGGCTAAACTTATGGTGTCTTCTTGATCAACCTCATCACCATCTATGGCCTATTGCTCCCTATGAAGAGATCCTCTCATCTCGACCATGCATACTCTAGCTGAATCTCCCAACAAGTCATCTTCATTGGGATCAAGTACTCTTTTCTTCATCAAACCGTCATACCCTTTCTTCTTCCATGAAATAATGTGCAATTATCTAAGGAACCCATCCAACAATTTAGTTCTGCTCAGGTGGATCGCTATCATGCATAGAGGCACACCTCCTCTGTCATTGGGAGTCAATGCGTGACTATACTGGGATGAAATAAAGGACCTACTAGGGTAACAATCGGATGACCTCCGCCACAAGTAATAACTATCATCTAAACTATAACAACTATAACTCCGTTTAGGTGGAGTGGAAGTGAACGACCAATGTTTGAGGTCACTCTTCCACCACCACCGGGGCGTAAGAGAGATCTTCCTACCACAATGGGGTGTAGAGGGGGTTGGATCCTCAAATCATCACCAACAGGGTGCTTATGTGACCTTCATGGCCAGAATGGGAGAACTAACGCGATGGTGACAGGTAGAGTGGTGGGGTATAATACCCATCGACTCGCACGTGAACTACCCTGTGGTGGGGTCCCTGAGGAGAATACTATCAAGATGGTGGGTAGCACATTGAGTTGGAAAATCAAACTAAAAATGAAATGAACCTCATCTCTCTGAGTAATGTGATGTATGGGCCTCATGAGCCCTAGAGTACACTAAGAGATAACAAATCAAGATCTAACTAAAATCTGACTTTGAGCATTTGTATTCCTAAAACAGAAATGAGCATAAACCACTTAAAAACTTTGAATCACTAAGGGAGGAGTGACAAACAATGTATCCTTTTTCTAGAGGATGAATTGGTTTTTGTAAATATGAAGTGATCATGGGAGACTCATCCATGGTTGATTGAGTTTGCCTCTAGCTTATTTAAGTGTGGAACCATTTTGATCATATGGTTTGTTCCTATCTTTGTAGATGAGGAGGCGAAGGACCCATACTAAAATATCGGGGCAAGCTAAAACTAGAGCCTTACCCTTGAGTGAATGGTAGAGTACTAGCAACATGGAAACTCAGACAAACTTAACTAGAATCGAAGCAAATTATAGTGCTAAAGTATGGTACTAAAGCCTTTCCTTCAGTGAGGAGACATAATCATATGGTGATTGATGGAAATCTTAGTGAGGGGAATGCCTGAGTGATCTCCCCCCTCAAATATGACCAAAGTGAATGGGTATGGTCTATGAAGTCATCTAAATGTCCATGAGGGAAGGTAAAGACAAATTTTTGAAATATGAAAGAAACTAATCAAATAACCAAAAAAAGAATGCAATTAGAAATGAACTTGTATCATTTTTGCTCATATATTTTGAATTTTGAATTTTAAAAATTTCAACCCACATCCAACAACTTGTAAGTGTTAAGTGGGGTTCAAATGGATTTGAAGAGATTAATTGAAAGGTGAATATGAATATGAATCCAAACTTCAACAAATTTAAGTATGTTGAAATATAGATTCAAAATTTTTGATTGGATGCTTCCATAGGTTCATTATTGTCTTGAATTTGAATTTATGATTTTGAAGACTCTTTCCTTTAACAAATTTGGGTATGTCAAAATGAAGTCAAATGATTTTGATTTTGTTTGATTGTTTTAAAATTTACTTACTTAAAAAATTTGTATGCTAAGTGAAGTATTTGTTTCTTTTAATTGTTTTGATTGAAAGATTCACTTCTTAGCAAATTTAGGTATAAGTGAAGAAAAAGTGTGTTTTATTTGATATTTTTTTGAAAATAGATTCTTAGCAAATTTAGTATGAAAATCCTAAGTGTTTCATTTTTTGTTTGAATATTTTGATTTTGAAAAGGATCTTAGTAAATTTGAGTATGCTAAATGAACCCAAATGTTTTGTTTTGTTTTGATTTTTGAAAGTGGAAACTTCAACTTAGCAAATTTGGTATTAAAGATGAAAATTTTGTTTGAATTTGGAATTTCACTTTAAATTTGGTATGAAATGAATTCAAATGTGTTTAAATTTTTTATTTTTATTGATGAAACTTCACTTAGCAAATTTGAGTATACTAAGTGAAATATTTCCAAATATGTTTAAAATTTTGATTTTGATTTGGAAACTTTACTTAGCAAATTTGAGTATGCTAAATGAAGTTCCAAAATATGTTTTGAAAATGTTTGATTTTGGATTTGGAAACTTTAATAGAAATTTGGGTATGCTAAATGAAGTTTCAAATGTGTTTGAAAATTTGGATTTTGGATTTGGAGATTTCACTTAACAAATTTGGGTATGTTAAATGGAGTTCCAAATGTGTTTAAAATTTTGATTTTGATTTGGAGACTTCACTAACAATTTGTATGTTAAATGAAGTTCCAAATGTGTTTGAAATTTTTTTTTTTGAAAATATGATTGTTGAAGTTTTAATTTTGAAAGAGAACTCCATTCAACAAATTTGGGTATGTAGAATGGAAATCAATTATTTTGAAATATAAAATTTTATTTTGTGTGTGATTGTTGATTTTTTAAAGAGAGGAATTCCAACTTAAAACATATGTGAGATATGTTTAAGTGGGATTTTAAATGATATTTTTAGTTGAATGAAATCTTCATTTAATAAATTTGAGTATATTAAATGAAGATGTTCATGTGCTTTTAAAAGTTTAATTTTATTTACAAATGAAACTTTCATTCAATAAGTGTGAGTGTATTGAATGGAAGATTCATGTGTTTTTGAAAATTTTATGATTATGATTTGATTTTGGAAAGATGATTGTTCATTTTATTTTGAAAATGAAATCTTCATCAAAGTGAATTGAAAGAAGATGTTCATTTATGTTTTGAAAATGTTGTTAGTTTTATTTTGAAAATTCCTACATGTAACAATTATTAATTGTTAAATGAAGGTGACAAAATTTTGTGAAAATATTTTATTAAGTTTATTTGAAGTGTTTTTGAAAAGCAAAGTTCTTATGGAAGATTTATTTTATCTTTATTATTTAGAATGAACCTTTCCTTATCATAAAATGATAAGGAGGAAGTCTTTAAATATTTTCTTTTATTTAGATATTTTCATTTTACCCATTGAGAACCAATGGGGGGTTTTAAGACCAACAAGGAAGTGGTCTTAAAACCTAAAGATGTTGGCTAACTCAACTCAAGAAAATAAGCTAAGTGCTAAAGAAAGATAGTCTTGGATTCATACCAAAGTACAAACCCACACTATCGATACTCAAAGATCGATCATTTACCAAAGATGGAGAGAGAACCTTCCCAAGTGGGTTAGAAAAATCTATGGAGAAAAAATTTCTATATGGGGAGTCCTTCAAATCTGGGAGAAATGAAAGAGAATATAAAATTCATCTTTTAGATACCACACGTAGATCAGATGTTATTCGTGATCGATATGTCATCAAGGAAATAGTGTACTATCTCAAGAGATAGAAGTCACTACCCTTCACCTCACAATAAGGACTCTAAGGATGGATTGCAGATATGTACTAGAGATTCTTCCCTACTTTATATGGAAAAGTAAAGTAGGGTTTATTTTAAATCGAGTTTGTTAAGTTCCCTATAAGCAAATCCCCATAGTTACAACATCTAAGGATGGATCCTTAGAAAACTCTCGATTAAGGTAAATGATCGTTGTCTCAAAGATTTCAATAGAAAGGACTATCAATCGATTGGTTATTTAAGATCAAATGGGATTGATCAAAGAGGGAGTTATTATCAAAAAAGAAGATAAGTAGATGCCCATGCTAGAAACCCAACAAGTATCTCAAACTATCCTATAATTGGGCTTTACATTTTGAAATTGATTTAGTTTGTGTTGCATTTTCATTAGAATTTTAGGACTTAAGATTCCTTAACACAAGATTAATGGAAATGCCTAAGAGGTGAGGAATTAAGCTTATGGCCCACAAAAGGGAGAAGAACCTCACAACCTAAATCTAGGGAGCTGAGCCAAAAGCACAACATAAATTTAAGGTGAATTGGTTTTCCTCCACAAGAGAGACAAACCACCCAACTTGGACTTACAACTGGGTGGCCAACTAACTCCCTGATTTTAAATACATGTAGCAAGTCTGTTTATGCAAGATAGCTAAATTATTTAAAAGAGTCCTTAAACTCACTCCCTAAAGAGACTAGATCATAAAGGACATGCTTCAAATGACCTAAATCTAATGCATTTCATTTTATTTTATTTTGGACAATTATTTTGACTTAGCTAAGGATTTTACTAAATGCATAAGATTATTGGCCAAAATCAACGAGAGGAGGTGAGTTTTCCACCATGGCTCAAAGGTCAAGTTTTTAGAAAGGTGGAAGCCCTCCAATCAAGAGTGAAATAAGATGCATTGTGCATGATATTATAAAGAAATACCCATCTAAGGGTTACTAATTCTTTTATCTTGATTTTAAACTTAAGTTTAGGTGAGGTTATGAGTTTTTATTTTTTTTGAGTTGTTAAGTTTGGTAAAAGATTTATTTTTCTAAAGAGCCTAATCCACATCCAGCCATACATAAAGCAAGAAGAAACTAGAAAAGATGCCACTTAATGCACTAAACAAATCATCAATCAATTTATAAAGCAAAAAATAAAAAAGGCATGGTGCACCACGCACAAACCCAAAAAAATATCAAATTGGGTAGAGCTCTACCCCTTATACAACCAGATTACAAATGAATTAAATTACAATTCAAGCAAAGGAATTCATTATTATGGGGGTCTTCAAGCTTTATTCTTCTTCTTCTTCTTCTTCTTTCTTCTTCTTTTCTTTCTTCTTCTTCTTTGGTTCCTCCTTTGATATGGTTGGAAGGTGATGCTCCAAGGCTTCACATGGTGCATAAGATATTATGACCAATGCATCCTAATCCCATAACAAATCATTCCAAAATCCTAATATAAATTTTACATGAAAAGGAAAAGTGAAATCTAACTAACACCGCAAAATAAAGGTTAGCTAAAACACACCACACAATCCCAAGCATGTATATTGGACTTATCACCCCACACATGGGTGACTAAGTCCACGCCTATGGATTATGCTTGGGGTATAAAGCACCTACAAGCAAAAGTATTTATATTTTTATTTATGATAGCGCCCCTTAAGCACAATCACAAAAGAATAGTTAGACTAAGAATGTCCTACCATTCATTCTATAAGCATACACCTAACATCCTTCTAAAATATATATCACAAAATAAAACAAATATCAAACCATCACCACCTAACCTAAGGCTAGAAGTGGTGACTTAGGCTAATGTGTGTGCTTTGAAGGCTTTGTGTGGTATGCTTAGCTATGGACTTTAGGTTCAAATTTTCTAAGTGTGAAGAACATGTTCAACTTAGAGGAGGGTTTCATTTAAGTTGTTTAAGTATTTTGGGTTAATTTTATTTCATGTTTTGATTTGGTTTAAGTGGATCCTATAATTAATTACTAAGTTATGAAGGGAGGAGAGAAGAGAACTTCTTTCCTTCCCTAACCTAAGTAATTTCTAAAGATTCACATTTTAGTTTCATTTAGGTGAATGTTTTGATTAAATCTTTTAATCCTAAGTTTAGATAAACTCTAAACAAACCCAATTCAAAAGAAAGGCATTTTAAGATTAAATAAAATGAATCAAAATTCACATAAAACATCACTTCATTTCTTTTTCCCAACATATATAACATGCATATGGATGGACCCTAAGCATATCTATACATGCAAATGAGAGTAGTTAACAAACTTCATGATGCATGCTAAGTAATCCATTCAAGAAAATTTAGAAGTTGAATATGCATTCCTTATCCAAAATTTCACATACATACATGAAAGCAAGAAAGGAATAAGTGAGTACAGTGCCATCGTTAACCATAGGTTTAAGGTATAAGACCTACTTAGGGCTACTTAAAACCTCACAACCTTGGGGTTCTCTAGACTAATATACCACTTTCCTTAAATACGAACATGTATGTAAAAGAAATGAAATGGAAAAGGAAAATGCAAAATTTGTTTAATAGAATTATTTTGTTTATGCAATTCATATGCAAGTGTAGGTAACCTTCTTAGATGGTAGCATAGGATGAATAGGATAAAATTATGTAAGTGTTGGGTTCTTTTCAAATGAACCCTATACCAAAATTCCTATTCAAAACTATACCAAAAGAAAGAAAGAAAACCTATACTAAGCATTTTATATAATCACATGCAAGCTCATAATTAAGATATGAATAGCACACTTTAGATTTGATATTTCATTTATAAGTTTTGAAAATAATTTGATTTAGTAGTGATAATAGCCACTCATATTTCTTTAGCCAACACATGCAAATTTGACATAAAGTAAATAATTTCATTTTAAATTTGAAACATGAAATTATGAATGCATGAATCACATGGCATACAACTTAACATGTTGGAAAGATCCAAAGCAAAAATCATGTTAAACAAACTCACTTTACTTAAATCCTAAAGACATTCTTAGGAATAAGAAAATTTAGAATAAATCAAAGTGAATTTCAAAGTGATTTTTTAGTTTGAAGTTTGATTTAATTTTGTGAGATGAGTTTATTATTCCTAACCCATTCCCACATACATTGTATTTTTGTTTAATTTTTAGGTAATTAGATCCATTTTTAAATGTTGGTTAAGGTATAAAATTTTTTAATTAACCCTTACCTACACCACCAAGATTAACTATGATTATGAGCCAATGAGATGACATAAAACATAAGTAATTTAAATTTTCAATGCACCTAATAATGAAAAGGCCTAATGCAATTTGACTTACAATTAAAAGTTAATTTAGGGTTTAACTTAAGTAATTAAAATACCCTTTCACACATGTGAATTGGATTTTGATTTCCTTAATTGAACTTAGGCTATTAAACACCCAAGCATCTACCCAAGGTAGATTAATTAAGTTGAACTTTTAGAATTTTGAAAATTGATTAAGGGAATTAATGAATTAACCCTTAATTAAGAGGAGATTAAAGAGAGAAAAGGGGGTTTAGGGAATAGCTTGGGGGAAATGCCACAAAATTATTCCATAAATCTCCTACTTGCTAGATATGACCTTAATCAACCCTAATCATTGGGTAAATCCATTAATTATACCCTAATTTTCCTTAATTACATGAAAGAGGTAATTAGGGAATGAAGTAGAAATTTACACAATTGAACCCTTAATAAATCTCAAAAAAATTAGGGGAGGTAGAGGTCATCCCCTAAAAGGAACCCTAGAAATTTGAGATCAATTGATGACCTAATTAAAGGATAATTAGCTAATTAAGATTCCCAAAGAAACCCAAACTCAGATAAAAGAGTAATTCAAAATCCATTGAAAATATATTTTTTTAATATTCTAGATGAAATTATCTTTCCATTGCATTTTTCCTTTTATTTTTTTGATTTTTCTATGAAGAGTTATGAATTTTATAAGTTCTATGGATTAATTAGGAATTAATTATGCATTTAACTAATCCCTACTTAATCCTCAGCTCACGGCGCGATGCATGGCGGCGGCGGTCAGTGCTCTTTACACGTGTCGCACCGTGATGGTGTGACTTAAACATCACATCCCAAATGGATGGCGCACGCGCTAATATCCTCGATCGTCTGATCAAAGATCGGACGGCTTAGGGTTCACCCGTGATTTTAAAAGGGGAAATGAATTACTAAATGTGCTAAATAATCTTAGTTGTACATCTAAAATGCATGGATGGATGGCTGAGATGAGCCAAGCCCCCCTAGGAATCATACAAAAAATCATACACCATCTAAGCATAATTACCAACCATCCAACGGTTGATTTCACATGCCATGAACATTTCTTCACAAAGGACCAACACCTCTAATCTAAGTGGTGAATTCCATACCTCATGGAGGTGATCACCAGACTCGAGATGGAGGTAGCCCCGTGGAGATGAAGCATTGAAATTCCTACACCTTGAGGTTGAGTGGATCAATGGGTGGACCAACACCACTTCACTTGGGATTTTTCTTTGATTGAATTGATCTTCTCCTTGATATGGGAACCAATGAAAGTGAGCTGATTGGTCCTTAGAAGGAGTGTAGAAGGAATTTGGATGGAATCATGTGAGGAACTTGCAATAACCTCCCCTATGCATTATGCAAAGTCGAGAAGAATTCAATCCTCTCTCAAGACCTTGAATGCTCATGATTGCAAGGGTTCTAGGCTCAATGAGAGTGATTGATTAAATTAGGGGGAGTATATCTCATGATGATGAAACCATTCTTTGCTATTTTAATCCAATTGTTAATAATGAGAGGGTTGTTTAGGCTATTTTGAGTGTGTGCATGGTTGGTTTGGCCAGAGGAGTGGAATGCCAACTTCCCATGTGCTTGAATTAAGCTTGAGGGGGAATTTGAAAACTCAATTTTGCTCTAAGTGGTCGGGTTTGGTCTAGGGGCCAAATGAGCTGACCCAAACCCATTACGTTGGGTGCACCACTCATCACTAAGTCCCCTTGAGCTTTTAGGAAAGCCTCAAGTGATTGTGAAGAGGGTATGACCAAAATACTCATGGGCTAGGCCAAAATTTGTTCTATGGCCTAGGGGTAGGATGGTCATTTTGCTATTTTTCTACTTTAAACATGTTGGGTATGTGGAGAAACTAGGTTTGGCCAAGTTTCATTGGATTTGGAATCCATTTGATAGTTTGGCTCATGTTGACCCATTTAGGTCAAAATGGGTCAAGGGTCAAGTTGACCAATAGGTCAAATTGGGTCAAACCAAGGGTTGGGTCAAGTTCATATGACCATTTGAAATATTTTGTGGCTTTGGTTCAATTCAATTTGGTATATTTAGTTTTGGCTCATATGACTTCATTTAGGTCAAATGGGTCAAGTTGACCTATTTGACCCATTTGACCTATTTGAGGTAGGTCAAGGTTTTAGGTTTGGTTAGTCATATGGATTGGTATCTTTATTTCCAATCAATTTGGGTTAAGTTCAATTTTGGCTCAACATGACCCCTTTAGTCATGTTGGGTCTAAGGTCAATGAGCTGTTGGGTCTAGTTAATTGAGGCTTTGGTCAAGTTCCACAAGTGATTTGGAATGGACTTGACCCATTAGGTTTCAATCAATTTGGCTTAGATCAAGTTTTGACACATTTTGGCCCTTTAGGTTAAAATGGGTCAACTTGGGTCAAGTACCAATTGCTAGGTTAGCTCAAATGTTGGCTTGGTCAAGTTCAAACATAGGTCATGAGTGAACTTAGATCAATGGTTTCAATCAATTTGTCCTATGGTGGAATTTGGCTATGGGTTTCATTTTTTAAGTGTTGACTTGGTCAACCCTTAGGTTTGTCTTGGTTTGACCCAATTTGATTGATTGATCATCCCATGATGATTGTTGATCATGATAAGAGATATATGAGTTTGGTTCAATCCAATTTGGTTAGGATCAAAATTTGGCTCATAAGGATACTTTAGGTCACTTTGGGTCAAGTGAGCCTAAGTGGGTCAAATGGCTTGGTCAAAGCTTGATTTGAAGTTGATTGATCTTGTATATGGACTTATGATTGAAATATAAATCCATTTACAAGTGGTTTGAAATCAAAATGGGTTTTGATCCATTTGAAAATTTCATATTCAAAGGAAGAATATAAAAGGGTTTTGGGTTTGATTTTTGATTTGGGTTTTGATGTTTGATTGAAGTTCGGATTTATGTATGAGCTCATGATTGTAGGATTGATTGAACCATGAGAGAGAATCAAGAGTTTGGCTTGATTTAAAAATGATTTAGCTAAGTTCAAGATTTTCACTTGAAAGACTTATATTAGATTTTGAGTTGATTTGAGTTTGAATTTTAGAAGTAGTTTTGATTGTTTGAATTTATATTTCATTTATATATGTGAATATAAATAAGAATATAAATTGATCATGAGAAAATTTCAAGAGTTTGAAGTGGTTTGATCATGATTTAGGTTAAATCCATTAAAGAGAATTTAATGGATTTAAGAAATTTTTTTAATTGAACTTTAATTTTTTAGTTGGATTTGATTGATTTATATTTATATTTCATTTATATATGAGAATGTAACTGAGAATATAAATAAGTCTTAAAAAAATGTGCAAGGGTTTGAATAGGTTTGATCAAGATTTAGGTTAAATCCATTAAAGGGAATTTAAAGGATTTAAAGGAATTTTAAATTGGAATTTAATTCTTGCCTTTGATTTGATTGATTTATATTTATATTTCATTCATATATGAGAATATAAATAATATTTCAGAAAATTCCAAGGGTTTGAATAGGTTTGATCATGATTTAGGTTTGGTTTTGGCTAAGTACCTTAATAGAAAATTAAAGGGACTTAAGAAAATTTTCATGAATTGATTTGGAATTCTGAGTTTAGTTGGATTGATTTTAATTTATATTTCATTTATATATGTGAATATAAGTGAATTATAAGAAAATTTCAAAGGTTTGAATGGGTTTTGATCATAATTTTGGTTAAGTCCTTAAGGGAGGCTTAGGGACTTAGGCAAAATTTAGACTTAGGAATTTTTTGATGGATTTTGATCATGAGTTTCAATCATAGATTTTAATCATGGATTTCAATTATATGGAGTTGATTTGAATATGGAGAAAATCAAATAGAATTGATTTGGAGTTTGACTTGAAAGAAGGAGAGTGAGGAATGGTTTAAGCTAAGGGTAGAAAATTTTCTAACACCCAAGGCATGACATATTCTATGGCTAACTCTTCTAAGTCTCTGGGCTGTTGGGGTGTCCACCTAATCACTAGATGTGTAAAGACTAAGGAACTCTTAAAGTCTAAGAAATCCTATGTCTAAGATGGAGGTTGAGAACTCATTCTAAAAATGAGGTCAACAGATCCAATGAAGAAGTATAAGCCAATGCCCAAGAGCTTGATAAAAATACCATGGATGAGTTGAAGGAAATCAATTTGAGAATAAAGGATGATCCCCACTCAACTTTCATTAGTGCCCTTCTGCCTGATGAAAAAGTTGAAGAATTAAGAGCTATACAATGTGAACTCAAGGACTACTTTGCTTGGACATATTCTAAAATGTCAGGCTTATCCCCTAATGGTCACATTAGCCATTAAGCTAGATACAACACCAGTTAAACAAGCTCCTAGGTAAATGAGATTAGTGATTGAATAAAAGGTAATCACAGAAACTAAAAACTCATTGAAGCAGGATTTATCCGAAAAGAAAAGTATGCATATTGGATACCTAACATTTAGAAGAAGAACAAATCAATTTGCATTGACTTTCGAGATCTGAACAAACCATGCCTAGAAGATGATTTTTTGCTTCAAATATCAGAACTACTAGTGGATAATACTTCCTACTATGACATGTTCTCATTCATGGATGGATTATCAGGGCATAATCAAATGAAGATGGCTCCCAAAGATGAAAGATACACATCATTCAGGACATCAATTGATATAGATTGCTATCGCCATGCCTTTGAAGAATCTATACGTATCATAGGGCCATGACAATACATCTGATGAGTTAATTCATCAAAAAAAGTAGAATGATATGTGGATGACCTCATCATTAAGAGCATAGATCTAGAATATCATTTTGATGACCTTAGAATGTCCTTCAAAATAATAAGGTAGTACGATCTCAAGATGAATCCTCTTTAATGTGCATTTGGGGTTTCGTCTGGAAAGTTCATTGGCTACATGGTGTGGCACAGAGGAATTGAGATCAATCCTAATAAAATCAAAGCAATAGTGGATATGCCACTACTGAAGAATCTTCGTCAACTTCATTTTAGGGACATCGCAATCATCTTTCATGTCACGTGTCAACCATTTGCTAATTAATGAAGAAGAATGCACCATTTAAATGGTACAATGAGTGTCAGAAGTATTGATAGCATCAGATATCTATTAAATCCATCAATCCATGTGTAGCACCAATTCGGAAGCCCTCATTTTATAAACAGCAAGCAGAAGAATCATTGCTTGACATAATGAAGAAGATAATGAAAATGGATGTACTACAATCGAGATTAGAGTTCAAAGTACTCTTTGATCGAGAAACACTATTCACTAATCTTTCGCCAAGCTTCATTATATGTTATCATAAGATAACACTCATATCAAAGATCGATTCGCAGAAGTTCCTAATGATAAGGCCAGTGTTGACATGTCATTTAGCATGTTGGGCAGTGCTTCTATTACAGTTCGATATCACATATATAGCTCATAGGGCTATAAAAAAAAGGATACTAATAGATTTCTTTTCACACATTCTATCAAAATTCAATAGTCAATGATGATTTACGATGAATAGATTCGCTTATCTACAGAGAAAAGTTAGATCGGAAATGTATTTCAATGCATCTTCTATTAAGCACCCAAATCAACCAAAGCAAGATGGTGTTGACCTCATCTTCATAACACGAAAGTAGCAATGAGGCATACAAGCTAATCCTAAGAACCAATATTGAAAGAGGCATTGGTGAAGGCCTAGAAGCTATTATCATCTATCAAAATTTAAGAATCTTTGAGACTAATTGCGATCAACCAAATATTAGGTGTCTATAAAATTAATAAGCTCGAACTAGCATACTATCATAAATGAGTGCTTAAGGTCATGAAACAAATTTTGAATGTTAAACTGGCTTGCGTTTCTCGAATAAAAAATAATAAAGCGGGTTGCTTGGCCAAGATGGTAAAAAAGATGGCAAACACGGACGATGATGATGTGTTGATTGAAGTGTCCACTCATCGAGTTCTACAACCAGTAAATCCATACTCCCCCGCAGGTAGAAGGGACATCAAATTCAAACCAGTAGGAAGCAATTCAAATTGCTCCTCACTCTCCCAAAGAACAACAAGTACAAGAGATAGAAAAACTCAAAAGTATTACAAAAAAATCATGTGAAGCTTTTATAGTGGAGGAGCCCGATGATTGGAGGCAACCATTCATCTACTATTTCAAAGAAAGTAAATTATCTAGTGATAAATCACTAGCCACAAATTACAAAAAGAACTCTACGATATGCTTATGTCAATGACACATTATATCGTAGATCCTTTAAATAAATATAGTTGCAATGCTTAGGGAAAAATGAAGCCAATAAGGTAATGTCAGAGATTCATGAAGGACTCTAGACGCACAAGTGCCAAAATGATAATAAAATCAAGATATGGGATATTATTGGCCATCAATGAAAATAGATCAAGAAATGTCATGCCAAGTCCAGGATCTCATTTATCAACCTCAATCTCTCTACCTAACAATTACATCGGTTCAAAGTTAGAACAAATATAATTGGATTGATTGATCCTCCATCTTTAGTCGGACATCGGTTCATTCTAAAATCTACTGACTACTTCTCCAAATGACAAAGCTACTTTTAAGAAGTCACTATTGATGAAGTTGAATTCTTCACCAATAATATTTTCTATAGATTAAAGGTGCCACGATGAATCATTTCAAACAACAGCCTGGCTTTCAAGAGTGCGAAGATATATAAAGTTGCTGATCAACATAAAATCGATTGGCAATACTCATTAATCTACAACCCAAGGGCCAATAGTTTTGCAGAGGCTTTCAATAAAACTTTAGTTAAATTACTCGAGAAGATTCTCACAAAGAATAAAAGAGAGTGGCATACTAAAATGATGGAAGAACTTGTATAATAACTTAAAACACCAAAGGCCACTCATGCTCTAACATTTGGAGTTGAAACTTTTCTACTAGTTGAGCTACCATCACTTTGAAATCATAAATCTTACTCAAGATGAGAATGCTCTTGGAATGAATGAGAGTTGGATGAAAGTTAGAATAAGCTCAACAAAGTTTAGAAATCTATCAAACAAGGATGATTCAATAGTTAGTAGCCCTACATTTAAAAGGTGAATTGCAAATCTAGAAGGCCAATCATCCCTCATATTTGTGGAAATTTAGCTAACTAAGGTCCCATGTCATAGAGAAGGTGTAAGAAGGAGAGCTACCATTATCTGAATGGTCAACAACCGATGCCACCAATCAACAGTCGATATCTCAAGAAATATCACAACTGTGGATAAGTAAATACTTAAATGAATCTTGCACTAATCATACTAAATACACATGTAATTTCACTTGAAGATTCTCTCATAAAGTGAGACGCATTTTCAAGTCATTGCAAAGCAGCCTAAGCTGGAGCATTTTTATATATTAGTTAAGTGATTTTCAAGCCAAAATAAATATATATATAGATATATATATATATATATATATATATATATATATATATATATATATATATATATATATATATATAAAATCAAAAAGAATTATTATTTATATTTATTTATATTAAAGAAAGTTCAAATTTTGTAATATCTTTTTTGAATTAGAAACCTGTAGACAAGGCATTTATTTTTTATGACCAAAGTTGCCCATCCTCTCCTAAGGAGGTTTTCTTTACATTCAGTTGACATCGATTTTATGCTAAGATTAAACATAATTTAAGTTAGCTCTTGCAATAATAAGAATCTATTTCATGAAAAGTCATCCTAAATATCAAAAGTTTGTCTCAGATTCATCAAATATCTAAGATCAAGAAGAACTCTCAACTTAAGCTTCAATCAACAAGTTGGAAAAATATCAACTCACATCTTCTAAAAGACATGAATGGGTTCTATCAAACTCAACAACTATAAATAGTGAATTGTGATGCTCTTACTCAATAAGCCGCAAGAAAAGGTTGTAGAAAGAGCCTCCATTATTCGATAACCAAACCATCAATCTATCGCATCTTAAGTTGAAGACTCGAGTAAGTTCTAAAGGTCAGAATCAACAAGCCCATAAATGGTCGAGTTGTTAACTCTCTTCTCACTCGACAAGCTATAAGAAAAGGCCGCAGTGAAAGAGCACATGTTTGTTAGTCCAATGATGATAGTTGTTCAATCTCAAACTAAATTCAACTTAGTGATTACAAGCAGTAATCAAGAGATCTTTCAAATCAGAATCAAATGACTAATTCAAAGTCAAAATCAATCTTCATATTACCTGAAAGGTAATATTTCAATTTCTTTTCAAATGATTTGATTAAGCACAAAGCATAGATCAAAGCTAATTTTCTCAGTCAAAGCAAAGTGATCAAGAAGCAATTTCATAGTTTATATAAAGTCCCAAACTAAAGGGATCCTGTTATCGGTAAAATACTCTTGAGATAACTCAAGATGTTAGACCTAATATGTTTAATCATCTCAGATGCACCATTCAAGAATCTGCCAAAGCATAAAGACAGATCAAGACATACATGCATTTTGACAAGTTAATATGGGCAAATGAGATCAATCCTTCATCAAGTTCATCAAGCTTAAAGTTAGAACAGAAGGAATTTTAAATCCCAAAGCAAACAAACTAATTCTTCCATCAAACTTGATCAAGCATGAAGCTAGGGTCAAGGGAAACTTAAATCTAAATGACAAAAGAAAGAGATCTTCAACAAATCCATTGAATGAGAATATATGGTGGAAGAAGATCTTTAAATCATAAAGAGATAAGATGATCAAGGTCAACCAATTTTCAACAAATATGACTCACTCCATGCACAAATCACATTTGTTAGGGGCATTTATTGACCTCCATGTATGTCACATTAGTCAAGTCGAGTTCACATGCTGAATTCGACGGGCTTCGGATGCAACGGTGCACAAATCAAAGCTAAAAGGCACTCGACATCACCAAAATCAGTTGAAATGATCTCCAATCGATGAACGGACTTTACCATCACGTTCAAAATGTCAAAATTAATTGTAATATATATATATATATATATATATATATATATATATATATATATATATATATATTGCAATGAGAATCAACTAATCAAGAGGAAATCATGACGTGCTACACATATATCAGAGTCGGGAGGTTGCGATGATGCCCAAACGACCTTCATTCATGAAATTGATCATGTCGTTAGCATCACAATATCAAAACCTTCAAATGAGACTATTCAATGCTCAATGGATGAGTCATGAATGTTGATGGCAAAAGCAATACACAATTTGAACTAAAATTGATTGATTTACGTGAATCAAATGCTCTAATCATGAAAATACATCATTATAAAATCAAATAATATATATATATAATATATATATATATATATATATATATATATATATATAATATATATATATATATATATATATATATATATATATATACATATATATATATATATTGTCATAAAAATTAAAATTAGCTTGATTTTATTCAAATAAACAAATGATAAATAATCCTAATAACCCAAGACAACTCCAACGATAACCTCATTTGTGACGAGCTTGGTTGAGCATCTTGAGCCACCCTTTCACTCTCATTACCCTCTTGAATAGGAAATTGCCAAATCCCTATCCATTCCTTCCTCATTACGAGCATCTCTTTCCCATCCTCCTCTAGCAAAGATTTGTCCTTCTTCACCAATTTAAACTAGATCGAGCTCAATACAAGAATCGAGCCTGTTGCCACTCCTCAACTACCCGAATCACTTCTATCCTTGATTCGTTTATAGAGTGAGTTGACGAATAGGTAGTCAACTCCTCTTCCCCTTTCTTTCTTTCCAACGATTGGGTATGCATCTTTTCTCCCTGGTCACTTTCATCGCCATTGAAGTTTGTCAACATAAATAAGCCTTCGCTCTTGTGTCACTAGTGAAAATGAAAATAATCTGCTTGAGCTCGTAGGTGATGAACAAGGGGGGAGCCGGGCTTCATCATAAATTTTATCTCATTTATTCTTTGTGGAGATGTTATATCACTTGGATCATTATGTTTGGATCACTATTGTGAGGAATGAGTTTATAAAGCCTTATTTTGGATTTATCTTATTGAATTTTTGGAGCTATTTTATTAGTTTATTGGATAGTTGGTTTGATATTTGATCATATTTGGTTTTTTTTTTTTTTATGACTATTTGATTAAATCATTGTTATATCAAACTAGGTTTTGGCTTTCTACTCAGTGTTGAATTATTTGATTCTTTTACTGTGAAGGGATGCATTATTTTTGAGCTAGATATGGTGAAGATCTTACCACTTTATTTATTTTCATGGAAATGAGGCTCCTTCATGTAGTTTGAGATTTTATTGGTGTGGCTAAAGCTACATATATGGGAGACATTGGACTATTCAAGTAAACATGGAAGTAGTTGGAATCTCAAAAGCTGGCTTTTGTGGGAACCCAAGTTGTACTAGTTGATTTGGCTATGGAGATATTATGTTGTCAGGGGCATTACATCAGTGATTGGTCTTGGTTTGATGGCACTGTTTGTGATTTTATGAACTTCTCCCCTACTTTTGGACGTCATCCACCTCCCTTTTTATCCTCAACCATGTTGGAAACTCCATTATCTACTCAATGTATATGTAAAAGAAAAATTATGATGAATGTTATAATTTTAACTACTCACTCATGATTGATTCAATACAATAGAAAAATTTGCTATACCTAAGTACCCGTTCATGCTGCTTCAGCATGACAAAGAAATCAAGATTCTTTTTATATAGGTTTGAAGGCCTATGTGGTGCATCTCATAAGCACGATATGTGCAAGAAAATTACTCGACCATGGTGTTGTAAGACACCTATTATGCACGCTTCCCATAAGCATGGTGGGAAGACCTCAGTACTCCTAATACAGCCCTCTACACAGGGATGACATCGGGAGGCTGTCAAATTTTATTTCAAATGTCTCTTACGTAGATATTGAAGGTCTATGCATGCTTTCTTAAGCATGGTGGGCTTGGAAGAACTCTTAAGCCACAGTTTTGCAAGACATCTACCATGCACGCTTCCCATAAGCATTGTGGAAATGCCTTAGCACTCCCGAAGCAACCTCCTATAAAGGGATGACGTCGGGACGCTGCTGAATTTCATTCCAAGCACATATATTGAAAGCCTATGCACGCTTTCTTAAGCATGGTGGATTAAAAAACTCTCTAAGCCATAGTATCGCAAGATATTGACTATGCATGCTTCTCATAAGCGTGGTGGTAAGGCCTTAGCACTCACGAAGTAGCCCCCTATGTGGGGACGATGCCGGGAGACTACAAAATTTCATCAAAATAGAGATTAATAATTAATAAAAATGAAATAGTTAAAAATAATATTTGAAGCTTAAAAGAGTAATAATATCAATAATTGAACTAAGTATAATATACTAAGCTACTAAGATAAGATTGAGCTTACAATCATCTGACTGGCAATAGTCCGCAACAAATTTGATGTCTATCTAATGCAAACAAATAAATATCATTCTAAATAATTGAATAAAATAAATGTCTTATGTCATCAGATTCGCAACACATCGTACAAGCAAATAGAAGGCGTTAATTAAGGCTTCAATTGAACTCTTGCACATATTATGAAGTATGATTAAAACTCAAATTCAATACCTTAAAATTATGCAAGTATTCTTAAATGCACCCACATGGGCCTTGACACTATGTTGAATGCTTATACTTAGTCTCTAAGGATGCTAAGCAGGTTGATTCCCGGTTAGGTCTTAGGACCAAGTCCGGGTTAACAAAACCTAAAAATTCAAAAATAATATTGTAATATTTCAAACTTAATAAAATATTTGAGAAGCTAATTCTATCTAATGACAATAAATCTAATCCTCTATTATTAAATTAATAAAGTCGACAGAATCTGAAATAATAAACTAAAAAGATCAAGCTAATTTATATACCTTGAGGATGGTTGTGTTGAATGGAGATTTCTACCGAAGGGGATACTTTTAACAAAATGTATTCGTAAGATCATATCAAATTAACTTAAATCAAGTGTCAATCTAAATGCAAAATTTAATATATTATTAAGCTATAAATGTCTAAATGAAATTCAATCTTTAAAGAATTAAAGAAAAACTCAATTCATCCACCTCCCATAATTGTTTGTTGGAGGTGACAAATTAAAAAACTTTAGCTCACAAAGGAGCCAATGTCAACTCAAGTACACATTTATATTCACACTCAAATAATCTGAGCAAGGGTGTGTTTTGTGTCCTCGACTGACAGCCATGGTTCCATATGATATGGTTACGAGTCCTTCAATCGTTACCCCAAACGACACAATTATATTACGCACTATAGCCGTATCAAATGACTCTCACTTTGGTGAACTATAGGGTGCACCTAATAGGAAAAAAAGCCATTTGTCAGTTAAGGTAGACTTAAACTAGTCCCCTTAAATAAACCCCACCCCAAGTCTACAAGGTTTTCTTGGATGATGCAACCCATGGCTGTTGATAAGGATCCTTCGATCAAGTTGGGTCGACTACCTCCTCCTCGACTAAGTATAGAGACCAATGCACCCAATGATGAAATTATAGGATCTTGATCAGGCACGTCATCATTCCCCAACCATCCACTTTAATTTAAATGATGATGAATTTTATAAATCAAAATTTCAAAACTCCGCATGCTGCTACTATACGCTATGCATTTAGCGATCTAACGACTAGCCTTAATCAAAAGTTTTCTCTCAATATTGGGAGAGGTAATTAACTATAAGTGCTTGCACCTATAGGAAACCCAGAACCATATCTAAAGTCCTCACAAAATGAGGGTAAAATCTCAAGGTAGTGTCTTATTTACTATTCCATCTGCCTTTTAAAAATTTAACCGACATTTAAATCAAACTCTTTTAATCATGAGGTCAGTGGTGAATTTTGGAGCCACGGATTTCTCCTTCGTGAGCCAAATGGGGAGCTTAAATTCCAACTTCCTCATTTCGCAACCAAACTTCAATTCCTCTTACACACACCTTCTACATACCTCGTCCAGACTACCCAAAGCTTCCTTCGAGTTCTAAACCCATCGGAGCTAGGAGTTTGATCACCACCGAACTCCAAATTGATAAAAGTTAATCCACCGAACGAACCAAGGGGAATTGGCTTGTGTGCTACTCAACAGGGCCTCATCTCTACTAGACGAAGCTACCTCCATCGATCTCACTGCCGGTCTTGAGCTCCGGCAAGGTGATTTCTCAAAATCCTAAAAATAGGAAATTTTGGTTACTCTTTTGTGAAGAGAATTTTCATGTGAGCATATCTTAGCTGTTTGATCCTTGTGGATCCCTCGTGCAAAGGTGTGAGTTGATTTTGGAGTGAATCTAAGCTCCAGTGAACTCAGATCGAGCAATCCATGGTGGACAACCTCCATCGTTCATCGCTCGTAGGAGGAGAGATCACAGGCCATTCATTCCGTGTGATTGGAATGGAAGGCCCTGATCAGATCACGCAAGATCCATCTATTTTCTCCCTTTTATGTCATTGATTGATGCCGTCCGAGAGATCGGCGAGATCAATCAATCCACCGCCATCTAACTCGGCGCGGATGTGTGACTACCTAAACTGCCAATCCTAAGGCACCACGTGGAAAGCGTGCCACGTCAGCGCGCCATGTGGTGTCGATGGGATTAGGCTTTAATTTGGTTAATTAAGTGGTTTTTAAGGCTAAAACTTTCATAATTCATAACTAATTGTAAAAAAATCTAAAAATATATAAATAATAGCTCATTTTAAAGTTATTTTAGAGGGGAATCCACTAAAATTATCCTTAATTAATTTTGAAAATTATTTTTAGATTAATTAAGGTTTAATTAAAAAATTTATTAGCCTAAATACTCCCTAATTAATTAACCAATCAAACTTCGAGAATGTTTGGGGATGACCTCTGCCTCCCTTATTTTTCTTGAAATATATTGATTGATTAATTGGACAAATATATTACTTAAGCCTTAATTACCTTCTTAACTTAATTAAGTGATAATTAAGCATGTGAATAGTAATTAATCAATAAATTGGACCCCTTAATCACTGTTGAACAATGAAGAGATTTTGGGAGTTGGATTGGGGCCTCCCTCTTAATCTTTCCCCTAAGTTTCCTTCTCTTTTTCAACAAAAATGCTAATTAAAGGTTAATTAACTAATTAATGACTTAATTAGTTAAATTGAAACTAAAATCATGCCAAATTATGTTTGATTAAGTAAGAGTCTTATGGAATTAGGTTGGGACTTCTTTCCCAACCTTTTCCCCTTAAGCCCATTTCATTTCAAGGGATAATCAATTTAATTTGGTAATTAAGTAAAGAGGAATGGATTAATGTATTAATGTCTTAATTAACCTGATTAAAAGAGTAATTACATTTGATTTCCCTTAATTGATCCATGGGTAGACCTTTAGGTGTTTAATAGTCTAAAGAGGGTTTAATGAAATTATGGTTTGCTAACTAGTGTTAAAAAACTATAAAAGTAATTAAGTTAGTTCCTTAAGCTTAATAAATTAGTGATTGTGAGCTAGTTGCATTAGGCCCCTTTCATTTCATAGGATCATTACTATTTACCTTTCAATTCAACTGCATATTACATTAGCTCATAATCATTTAATTAATTATCTTAAGATAACATAGGTAAGGGTTTAATTAATTGATTTAATTCACACCTTAATCAAATTAATCCATAAAATCAATCTAATTGCTTCTCATTAAATCAAATTAACTCACACATGGGGAATGGGATTAAGATTAGCAAACTCCTCTTCTCATATTTCTTAAATCAAATCAAACATGAAATTGAAAATGACAATAAGAAATTTTAGTTTATTTTAAATGAGTTTATTTAATATGATTGTCCTTAAGAATTAATTGTATTGAATGAAATCATGTACTTTATGTCTCTTTATTTCTTTCCAATCATATTAAATGTTGTATGTCACTTGATTCATGCATTCATCTCTTACAAAATTAATTAAATTAAATAGTTTCTTTTATATTAAGCTTGCATGTGTTGATTTAAATTAATATATGTATGGCTATTATCATTATTAAATCCAAATCTACTTTCCAAAACTTATAAATGAATGATTATATATGCTATGAATGATATTTATAAACACATAGGAGATGTATGTGATTATAGCTTAAGTGTATGAAGTGAAGTTTCATTTCTTTCATTCATGTATTGATTTATGTAAGTAAGAATGTTAATGAGTATATAGCTTGGACATACCGGGAATATGATAGTTAGCTCTAAGGAGGTCATTTGATTACCTCACTTCTGGTTTAAAAATGGCACATCTACTTTGATTTCATTCTTACATGCTTCAATGCTAGAATTTAGATAAGACTTTATTCCATATGCATAAATATTTCAAAGTTGCAATTTTAGCATGGTTTTCCACTCTTGTAATTATTTGTACATCTATATGTATTTAAGAATAGCTAGTATATCTAGTCTGGATATTCCGGGGATGTGCGGCTTTAAGTAGCCCCAAAGAGGTCTTTGCCTCACTCCCCTGGCTCACAATGGCAAAGTACTTGCTTAGAACTTTTATACATTTGAATGTGTATTTAGCTAATGAGTGAAAATCCCATTTTCTACAAAAATCATTTATGCATCTTTCATTTAAGTGTGCTAAAAATATATTGCATGTATATGTATGCTTAGGATTTGATCATGTGCATACTACATATGATGGAAGTAAATGAATGCATATGTGTCATGTGATAGTAATTAATTTCAATTAATCTTAAGATACATTTCTTATTGAATGAGGTCATTTAAAGTAAACTTAAACTTAGGATTAACTTAAAATATATAATAAGTCATTCATTAAAGAGAACTTATTAATTAATTTGCTTTAGAAGTGACTTAAGGTAGGGATAAAAGAGAGTAATCCTCTCTTTTCTTCTCTTCATAACACTTAGTTGTTAAGTGTAAACTAAATGGAACAAAAAATACTAAGTAAAATTCTCAAATCAATTAAATCACTTAAAATGAAATCAACTTCTTATAATTAAATTCTTTCATACTTAAAAAATCATAACAAAGTCTAGTTAAGGCATATCACGCAAGCCTTAATACACACACTTTAGAAGTAAGTCACCACTTCTAGCTTTATGTTAAGGCGGTGCATGGAGTGATGTATATTTAGTTTTATGATGTATTATTTTAAATTGGATGTTAGAGTATATGCTTCATAGACTGGATGGTAGGCCATGATTAGTCTAATCATATTTTTTGCAAGAGATTGTACTTAAAGGGTGCTTAAAATAAATATAAATGCTTTCTTTTGCATGTTACTTAACCCCTAAGTATAATCCAAATTAGGACAAGTGGGCTTGGTTACCTATGTGTAGGGTGTTAAGTCCAAACTATTCATATAACTACTTGGGTTGTATGGTGTGTTTAGCTAACATTTATTTTACAGGTATAGTTAGATTGACTTTTCCTATTTTTAATGTAATTTTCTATAAAAAAATTATGATTAGTGTTGTGGGGGATTAGGATGAGCAGTGGTTAGAAGGCTTTGTCCTGGGAGGCCCTGTGATGTCTTTGAAGTATGCACATCCAAATGAAGAAATGAAGGAGATATAAAGAATGAATATAAGAAGACCCCCATAATATTTATTCATTTGAAAATTATAATTATTATTTCATATTTTGGGTTATATAAGGGTAGAGCTCAGCTACTCATTTTCTCTTTTTGGATTGTACGGCGGCATCCGACCTCACTGGGCTTTTATTCTTTTCCATTAGATTTATAAAATGCTTGATGTTATGTTTAAATTGCATAATATAAATGGCATGCCTTTTAATTGTTTCTTTATGAATGATGAGTTAAACCCATAACTCTATTAATTTTCTAAATAATTCATAACTCATATAAACCTAGCATTAAATCAAGATAATTAAAAGATTTAACAACTCCATAGTTGAATGTTATATGTTTAATATCAAGCATTCATATTGCTTCACTCTTAAAAAGAGAGGGTTTCCATCCTTGTAGGATAAGGAAAGACTCGACCTTTGAGGGTCTCCTCTGTGGTGAAAAATACATCTTTCTCTTTGATTTAGCTCATAACTCATTTCAACATGCATTTAGATATATGAAAATCCTATGGCCTTTGTCAAAATGAAGAGTCTAAAATCAATTAAAATTTGAAATGATTTGCAATAGACTAAGTCATTGCTCATACCACTCATGCTCTAGTCTCTTAGAGAGTGGTTTTAAGGACATTAGTTTCTTTCTAAATAATAACAACCAAACTATCTTGCAAAATCATATGACTTGCCTTCATGGATTTAAAGTGTAAGAGGAGTTAGTTGGTTGCCACTCCATGTGATTATAAGTCCAGGAGTCGGGTGGTTTACCCTCTCTTATGGAGGTAAACCTTATGCCCATTTTTGCTTAGATTTAGGTCGTGCTTTAGCCCTTGCTAAAGCTCCCTAGATTTAGGATCTGAGGTTGCTATTTTCTTTGAGATACAAGCATAAATCCTCACCTCTTAGGCATCTCTACAACCTTGTGTTGGTGGATTATAAGCCCTAGTAATCTAATAAAATTTAGATCAAACAAATAATTCTCCTCAATTTCAAACACATAAAGCCCAATCATAGAATAGATTATAATACTCACTAGATTTTCTAGGATCATGAGCATTCCCTACTCATCTCATTTGGCTTCGATAATAAGTCTCTCCTTTTTATCTATCTCATTTGATTTTCCAATATAACCAATTTATTGATAATCTTATCTTTGAAATCTTTGGAGACAACAATTGCCTACTTTAATCAAGAGTATTTCTAAGGAACTCACCTTCCTTATGATGTAATAAACTATGGGGGCTTGCGCCCATAAGAAATTTTAAAACTCGATTTAATATAAACCCTACTTTATTCATCCATGTAAAGTAGGGGAAAAATCTCTGGTATATTCAAAGACCCATCATGCCTTAGGAGTCCTTATTAGGTGATTAGGTGCGTTAAAGGGTGATGCTTATATCTTTCGAGATAGTACATCAAACCTCAATGTCGTACCCGATCATTTCAATAAGTACACCCTCAGATCTACATGATATCCCTCATACACATATCAAAAATAAACACCACAGGTATCTTATACATATTTTATGTATAGCCCCAAAGCATTCTCATATTTTAGAATTATAGGACTAATATGCTTGTACTTTGTCATTTAGCATAAATGTTAATCCTACTTTTACTGTTAAGGATTTGTTGCCTAATTGGGACACCTTAAAGCCACCAAGGTTAAGAGTTGATGTTCTTATAGTTAGATAACTTGCTTATGTTAAAGAAATTTTTATGCCAATTTCATTGCTACTTTTATTTCTATTTAAAGATGTTCCTAAATAAGTTCTAATTTCATAAAGATCACATCTACCATCTATTTTTAGCTTTTCAATGGTTAATGAATAGATCAATTCTATTCTTTAGGTTTACGATTTCAACTCTTCGGAGCAGAGTTATTTTAATCACGAAAATTGATGACAAAGTAATAATGGGATTATGAAACATTATCCTAATTTAATTATAGTTGAATCATTCTTTTTTAAGATATAATTATATTATAATTATCATTGATTTACTTTTTATGTCATAAGTATATTGTTATTCTATTTTATTTTTATTATACTATTTATACCATAATTTCATGGCCATTTTTAGCATACATGTAGATCTCCTAAGCATTTGTTTTATAAATATTATCTATAAATGGGCTATGTTGGGATCATAATTCAGATGATTATGAATGCAATTGATTCTTGTCTTAGCATTTTCTTGATCACTTTCATTTGTAAAATAGATTAGTTTTCACACTATTTCTTTTTTATAATCTTTCTCAATTCTTTGCTTTTCGCCTATAATCTATTATGTGAATCTCTTTCTTTATGTATTATTAAATTCTCAATTATTAGTGCATCACCATTCTATCACATAGTTATAGTCCCCTTTTGCTTGTGTCATTTTTAATCTTGCTCATTGCTCCTTCCTCAATTGCACTCTCAACAAATTACTAAGAGAAAAATACTAAAATTCAGTCATCTCAATTTTATGTATCTCCCACTTATTGAAGCACAATCCAAACTTACTAATCTTAGTAGCTTCGTCTTTTTATATTCATTCTTGGAACTTGATTCTATTTATAGAATGGTAGACATAAACAAAGCCCATAAGGAGTCATATTGAAACTAATAAATATAGGCATGCTTGCCATCCACACCATAATTGATGGAGTTTTCTATTAAAAAAAAAACATGCTAGCAAAGGAAGACTACTTAGGGATAAGAGAAATGGGGTTGAAGAGAGAGCCTAAGAATGATATTTCGTGTATAATCTCGAATGTTATCAGTTATGGTTCATAGATTAAATGATATAATACAAGCAAAAGTTGTTAGCATAGTTTTACATATTTTGTATGCACATTATTTAAACTTTAATATGTGCTTTCAAACACCATGCTATTGTTATATATGCTTTACTTGATTCATTATAATCTACATGAATGCTTAGGTGTAAAAGCTTAATTAATTTAAGGAGTGTAAGTGGAAAGCATGGACTAGGCCTCAATACAAGAATGTTGATACTAAGAAATCTTCAATATTGAGCATGATATGTCACCTTTGGCTGTTGGTGGCATCATAGGTAGACCATCTGATCATTGTCATTAACGCTTGTCAGCATTTTATTTTCTTAATAAATTACTAAATAATAATAAAATAAAATGTATGTATTCTTGTTATAAAATAAGAGAACTCTATTATGCTTATACAAATGCATTTCTCTCTGCATCATAGAATTAGACTCTATGCCAAGTTATTTGTACTCATTATCAAGTGAATTACATATGTCCCAATGTAATCTCCTCTTAGATGATGAGACAAATAATTTTTGAGCATATCAAAAAGTTTTTAATATTATTACTTGATATTCTAACATATTTTCACTAACTTTTCACATATTTGTTTATGTACCCCTTATCTTTGAAAGCTTCATTAGAAGCTCATCTACTTATGCTTTCTTATATAAATCTCTTGCTTGCATATCTATTATAGATCCCAAAATGAGACTTTTTTTTTTGTTTCTACGTCTCTAGTATCAAATCGAACGTAGTTTAGATGTGTGAAGATATTGATGAGGTGAGAGAAGATGAGAGAGAGAGAAGGGGGGGGGGGGGAGTAGCATTTTGGGATTATGAGCTCCATTACCTTTAATTTGAATGTTACGCAATAAACAAACATAATCAAATGGGTTGTTCTCACTGAGTCTGTTAATATTCTCTCATAAAATGTTTTAATTGTTAACCTGAATCCAAAAAGCTTGAACATAATTGAAAGCTTGAACACTACATTAATCTCTTATCAACTACAAATGAAAATGAACATAGTTTTGTCACAAGACCTCATTACATTTAGCTTGTCTTCTTGGCAGGCGCATCGTTGCTCTTATTGTTCTTGGTCGTGGCAGTTGTCTGAGAATACAAGAATGTCCCAAAGATAGCAATCGCCGATCCCAGAGCATTTAGCGGCCTAATTGGATTCCTGAAGGCAATCACTGAAGCAACAATCACCACAATCCTCTTCATCGTGTTGCCCACTGAGAATGAGAGCGGGCTAATTTCATCCAGTGCTTGATACGAGGTTTGGTTGTAGAGATGATAGAAGACGCCGGAAAGTATAACCCAAGACAGAACGTTGATGGCGAAGCAACGGCGGCCGTCGCTGTTCGGTAGCCCTGAACCCATTGACGCCCCTCTACGATCACAGCCACCGGGAAAAGATAAAGAAGCGACAAGATGGAGATCCAACCGTAGAGATTGAGCCCGTCGACGTGTCTAAAGTTTTGTAGGCTTTTCTTCGAATAAATGTTGCGCAACACGAGATCCGACATTGCTAATAAGAGCACCCCAAAGCCCCTCGGCGTTGAAGGAAACCTCGGTGACAGCGGCGAGGGCACAGCCGACTACGATGGGAGCGACGGAGAGCCAGACTTGAATGGGGTAGTACTGGCCGAAGAGGGTGGAGAAGATGACGGAGAAGACGGGCTGAGGCCTTGATGACGTGGGTGAAGGAAACGGCGACCTTGGAAAAGGAGATGCAGGCGGAAATGTGGCCGATGGTGTGGAAGAGGGCGGGGCCGAGCAGGGCTAGGAAGAACTTCCGGTTCACTTGAGGATAGGGCTGGAGCCGCGACGCCCAAAGTCCTGCCATCCAGAGCGAGCCCACGAACAGCTGGAAAGAGGCGAGAAGCCATGGGTAGGGGAACAAATTAAGGGTTTTCTTGTTGTATATGTTAAAGATGACATTTTGGAGATACCAGAAACCGAAAATTGCAGCCAACTTCACCGTACTGGTCTTCTTTGACGGATCCTTGTCTAGAGGCTTGGACTCGCTCACGCATGAGATATCGGGCGGAAGCTCTGAGCTGCCCAGCTTGCTTTCTTCGTACGTATTCCAGTGGGTTCCCGCCTCTTCCGGTGGCGTATGCGGTGCCGGCGCAGCTCGGGGTATTCGTAGTAGAGTTGTTGATGTGAATCTCTTTGGGAGAACAGACGGCAGAAAACGATGGATTTCGTAGTTGGTGCCGTGAACATTGTTGATGATAAGGGGGCGGTGGGTTTTGGCTTGAAGAACAAGGGGATGAAGCTGCAGTGCTTGAAAGGAGAGCATGGCAATTGTCCTCTTTGATCCTTTCTCCTTTTCCGAAAGGCTGAATATCCGAAACGCAGGTCGAATGAATGGCAGAGAAACTGAGAAAAAGAAATGAAGATTTAAGAGGGCATGAATCTTTTGACCCGTTTTTTTAATTGTTTATTTATTTTAGAACATAATTAGTTTATAAATATTTGATTAAAAAAAAGAATGTTCATTTACTTTTATGTTGCAGTTTTCCGGTCAAACGTATTTTATGATTTCTGATTTATTTTTCAATTTTTTCAATTAAAAAAAACTAAAGTAGATGAAAAAAAAATACAATCCTACAGTCTATATTCGTTTGTTGAAAAAAAAAACAGCTTTCAATAAATTAACTATAAATTGGATGATTGCTGCAGCCGACATTTGTGTGGCAGATGTTTAACTCATTATAGAAAAAAATTAACTATAAATTGAGCACATATACATTTTAATTTTTATATATTATATTTATCATAAAATAAGGATTTAAAGAAACATTTTCATCAAGATTTGATCAGAATATTTTAACAATAAATTTTCTACTAATTATACATTTATTTTTTAATAGAAATCTCATTGCGTAGATTTATATGATGATTCATATTTTTATGATTGTTACATAATAGAAAATTTATAATAATAGAGTTCATAAGAGAGTTAAATTTTTTTTAAATAAAAAAGTTCAAGAAGGCGAAAATAGTACATATGACATAACAAGAAATATCCATTCATAAGAGGAATTCTGAGAGCTTTGAATGCCAATATATAATGCATGTACATAAATATTTTGAGCATAATTAAAAATAATAATAATAAAATTAAAGTTTTAAATTTTTTTAATTTTTTTTAATTGTGGTCAAAATACTCGTAATATATACTAATATTCAAAGTGTTAAAAAACTCCTATATGTAATAGTATACATATCAATATCATGCAAAATCAATATGTATTCGAATAAAGTACATACTAATCCTTCTTCTCAGAGCCCTTGACGTGGAGGAATTATTAAGTGTGAAATTTAGACGCAAAGTTATGCCCAGATTTTTGCTGATGTACATTCCTTATATATATATATATCATTTTTTTTTCTTAAAATTTAGAAAATATTTAAAATAATTTTAATACTAATATATAATATGTGTATATGAATATTTTGAGTGTAATTAAAATATAAAAAATAGTTAAAATTAGATATTTTAACTATTTTTTATTTTTTTTATTATACTTAAAATATTTATATATATGAATATTTTGAGCATAATTAAAAATATAAAAAAAATAGTTAAAATTAGATATTTTAACTATTTTTTATTTTTTTTTTAATTATGCTTTATATATATATATTTGCTCGGAAGGAAGACAGCCTCGCTAACAAAAATATAGAGACGAACCACCAATGGAAAGATAGCGAGCATGGCCTTTCGTAAAACAGAGCACCTCCTTTTCTCGCGTTTCTTTCTTATTTATTTATTTACAGAGTATTTCACAGTTGCAACAGAAGAACATATTAACAGAGAAGTGCTACTTAAACAGAGTACCTTCACTACATACGGCCATCTACACTAGTACTCCACTGACACAAACTCAGGCACTCTTGTCCGAGCAAGGTCGCCTACGATGGCCTGCAAATCTTGGTGAGGTAGATATCACGACTTTTCTTCCAGGCGTCGGAGCGCTACGGTTCACCGCCATGTCCCTCAAGTTTTGCAGGCCATGGAGAACATTGACGACCTCGGACATCGGAGGCCGATCCTTTGGGTGAGGGCTGATGCAGCGCAGAGCGAGAGCTGCAGCCTCCCGCGCGCACTTGACGGAATACTGACCGGCGAGCTTTGGGTCCATAATGCATCGGAACTTCCGGTTGTTCCTTAAGTACGGCTTTGCACCATTCCACCAGCTTCTCCTCGTTCTTTGGCCGCGACTTGTCGACCGATCGACGCCCCGTCAGAAGCTCCAGAAGCACCACGCCGAAGCTGTACACGTCGTTCTTGGTTGTCAGGTGGCCCGTCATCACATACTCTGGCGCGGCGTAGCCTTGGGTCCCCATCACTCGAGTGGTCACGTGCGTGTCATCACCCGACGGCCCCATCTTTGCAAGCCCAAAGTCTGAGAGCTTAGCAGTGAAGTCCTGCATGCATGCATGCGTGCATGCCACGAGGAAGAAGGATTGAAGATGATCAAATTATATACATTTATGCTTGAAGCGAAGGAAGAAATTAAGAATAAATACTAATCACAGACAGAATCGAGGAGGATGTTGGATGTCTTGAAGTCGCGATAAATGATTGGCTTCTCCGCGCCGTGAAGGAAAGCGAGGCCTCTTGCTGCTCCTGTGGCAATCTTCATTCTTGTTCCCCATGGCAGTGACGCTGATATTCCTGTACGTACGTGGTGTGTTTGTTGATATAATGCATTATGATGGGGAGGACTGAGCTGGAAATCAACAGTACTCACTCCTAAAGAGATGGTTCTCGAGGCTGCCGCGGGGCATGAATTCGTAGACGAGAAGCCTCTCCTCGTTCTCGCAGCAATAGCCTATCAGCTTTACCAGATGAGGATGCCTGAGCTGACCCAGCAATATCACCTCTACCTGCACATTAATAATGTCTTTTCTTAGAAAATCTTCACTGATAAGTATAATATAAAATCGTGGTAAATTTGCCCACAATTAAAGAATATGGCATTCTACCATCACGTTACCATTGCAACTAACCTAAATTTAAAATTACTGTAAATTAAAGGGTGGGTATGACGTCATTAGCAAATTCATTTATAGAAATGGTACATTCAAAGCCTTGGTTTAATTTAATTTGAATTATCCTGGTTCTAACAAATAAAGAGATTCTGTTTTTCTTTTTTTTTACTGAGTTTGAAGTCGGTCGAGGATTGGTAAGAACGAGAAAACACCAACAGGCATTTGATTGAATAGAAAGTAAGTAAGAAATTTTCTCTCACCAGCCACTCCCGGTGCCCCTGAAGCCCCTCGACGTCAAGGAGTTTAACGGCGACGGACTGCGCCTTCAGACCAGGCCTCATCCTGTCATCGACGTAGCCTTTGTGCACGGTGCCAAATCCTCCCTCACCAAGAAGGTAGCTGCTCGAGAAGTCGTGTGTAATGGCTCTCAGCTCGCTCAGCTGGAAGGCGTATAGCCCGGCTCCTAACGCGTGAGCAAATTCCTCGTTGAACCTCGCCGAGGAAGAGCTGCTGAGGTCTGAGATGGAGACGCAGCGGAAAGACGGCGGGTCCGCCACCTTCTTGGAGAAATCAGTGTGTTGGACGGCACCTGCTCAAGTTAAGGCTGAGGTTTCGGAGCACGACGTGGTCGTCGACAGTGCAGCAACTGCGGGCAGTGAAGGGCTTCCATGGTCTGCGGCGCCGGCATGGATCGACCTCTCGTATCTCGAGTGAGAGGAGACTGCCGGAGATAGATGAAGTGAGGACGAGTGGGGAGGACGTGTGGTGGGAAGACTTTTATGCATTGCCGGTCTAACGATTCCAAAATTCTTTCTTTCAACTGCTCCACCCACTTTTTATCTACTACCACACATAAGTGTATTTCTTACTTTGCCGTCTTCAATTTCTTCTTCTTTACTTTATTTGGTTGCATTCAGCTGTTTTGGAAGGGCTCGATCGGCGAGCTTCTTAATCCATGGGCGATTGATTAAATATGATAGAATTAACTGAAGGGGACGTTGTTACTAAATTGTAGCTAAGGCAGGCATAATTAATTAATGGTTAGTTGGCGTGATGACACCAGCTGCTATAAAGTTAACAAGCTTGGATTAATGGCAGTGGTTGATTGCATAAGGGAGAAGACATCATCATCTTCCTAATCCTCCCCTACTCATACATAATATATTTATAGGTCAATTACGCTTGAATGCTGTTACCATTAATACTGCTTTGTTTTATTTTATTTTTGTTGAAAAGAACAGCCCAACGGTGCGCTGGATTAAAAAAATATATCATTTACGTGGATTATGGTTCCTCATAAATAGCATAGCTCGATATCAGACGAAAAGCTAGCATTTCCCAAAGTTAGAACATTTATCAGCCTAAGCTTTTCAAGAAATTAGTAATCTAAAATTTAGTAATCTCCTCTAATTTTCAGTAACGGGAGCTAATTTACATGAACGCATCAATGTTTTCATTTCTCGGCAATTTTTTTAAACTATGGTTAGAAGCTTAATTAGATAATTAAGTATTATTAAAAAATTAAGACAGTATACCAATTAGGCTGATTATCGAGTCAAGTCGTCCACTATCCGACGCGAAGTTTGGGCCGCCTAATTACTGACGGGCCAGATCAAAGCGGGCCACCCACTAAGGGGCGACCGCTCAACACTATTTGGCCGATCAGGCGCTCGAGCTTTTTTCGACTTGGCTCCCTCCGCGACTCTCGAGCTCGAGCGCAACATCCGTCCAGCTCTCAACATCGAGCTTCCTCACACCCGTCAGATCTCCAACCCTTGCATTGTGTCGCTCTCTGCATTCAAAATAAACTTATTTTTCTTGCCGACATGCTTTAATGCTTTGACACTTTCCTCTCTCATATAGCAGGGTTAGGAAGCCAACATTAGCTTCTGGCGTTTCCATTTTGTTCGGAGAAGTTTCCTGTGGCGGATTCGACTTATTTTTGCGCACATCATAATCGTTATTTGTAAACTTACGGTAAATCCCTACTTCTATCAATTTATAAAGTAATAGAGTATGTATGGTAGGAATTTGAGTAGTATTTTTAGACTTTTATTTGGGATTTGAGTTGTATGTTTGCGTAGGCATTGCGATTCAGGTGTTAAGTAGCTATATAGTTTGTTTGGCAAGAATGAATGGAGAATTTGTTTGTTGATCCTTTCTATGGAAGGAACTAAATATCGATGGCGATTCATCAAATTACTGGGAGGTCGAAATCGTCGGTTAAGGTTACGTCCGCACACTTCTAAAATTGAAGCGGCAATTATGAGAATCTTCCACATTGATCTAAAGCGCCACACAGTCACTCTAACAAGTTGTTATGCAGTGGGTGGAGGATTTATAGTGTCTGTAATATCTGACGATAATGTTTGCGAAGTTACACTTGATGAAGCTTCCCGTCAGATGTTGGTGTTGTATGTCAAGTGGAAGATGTTAATATTGCATCCACATCTGATCCATTGTAGCGTAGATATACGTTACTACGATTTCATCGCGCAAGCACCTACGGGGATACCGACTTTGATGAGTTGATTTCGGGTAGTATATGATCAACATTTATCCGATTATACTTGTAATAATTAATATGATAATTTGTTGCTCAACTTATAAGTTATGTGGCAGTGACGATGCTGTCTATCGTTCGGATGAACAGTATGTGCCTCAGTCTTTGCGGTCAAAATGAGTATCGGTATGAGTAGTGGCTCAAGTAGTGAGTCCGGCGGGGATATTAGTGATGATGATGTTCGTCGGGTTAGAAACCTTGCTTGAGAATATACGACATAATCTGGCGAAAAATCACTCATTTCATATGTGGCGGTGAGAGTCATATTTTGTCCACAGTATGTCAGGATGTGTCAAACTATGAGAGAGTAGGACAACGATGTTTACTTTGACATCCGTCGCGCCTAACGAGATGAAATTGAAATTCCAAATGACCTTGTTGAAGGTATGTGTTTATAAGTAAGCGAGTTTGCAATTTTTTGTTGGGTGTGCATAGTAAATAATGTTCAATTCAAAAAAGTTATCTCTAACAGGAAGAACTACGGTTGTATGTATCAACGATAGTCTACAAGGCCCGTAAGTGATGTTTGCATTATAGCGTGACGCTTAGGGTGTGCTTGGAGAATATCAAGTTGGTGAAAATCATAGATGTGTCAATGCAGTGCATCAGGTCAGTGTAGTTCAAAATTCATATACTTCATCATACATATGATCGCACCAGTTGATCACGAAGCCAAAGAGATTATAGGTAGAATGGAGTCAAAATTCAATGTTAAAGTTTCATTATATGAAAGCTTGGGATCTGCGTAAAGGCAATAAAAGCAATATTCGTAGGGAAGAGTCCTATGGGACTCTTAGTCTTATATGGAATCGGTTTATAGTACTTTACACAGTACGATCACAATTTAATCTATCACTATGCGGCATTTCGGAGACTTTTTTGGGCCTTTGGACCTTCAATAATGGGATGGAGTAGGCTGTACCGGTGTTGAGCTTAGGCGATACTTTTTGTTGGGCAAGTATGGTACATGATTATCATAGAATGCGATAATGGTTTGTTTTCTCTAGCTTTTACTATTGAGTCCAAGAATGCTGATTCATGGTTGAGGTTCTTGTTGTGCTTGCATGATGTGTTGCCCGTAGTGTCTGCTAGACGTGATTTGTGCATGATATCTGATAAACATGCTGGTCTGTTATGTGGATGCAAAGAGATTTTTCCATGGGCAGCTCACAGGCATTGTTTGCGCCTTTTGCATGAAAATTTTAAAAAGATCGTACGCATGTTAGGGATTGGTGATGTTGAGTTTCTATGCCAAAAGATGTATATGAGTAATCTGATATTCGTGTTCAACCATTTAATATTAGATATTAAAATGTTAAAGAAGCGTACAATTGGCTTGTAGGCGTGACCACTAAATGGTCCATTGTGCGCGATGGTGGTATCGTTATGGGACAATGATGACGAATGCATCGAGTGTTTTAATGGTATCCAAAGCAGCTGGTTTTACCGATTCAGCTTTAATCATTGTTATCTATTACAACTTAGTAGCCTTGTTCATGAAAGCGGTTATCCAGCTACTGAGGAAGTCGACTTATCTATTGTACTCAAAGATGTCCACACTATATAAGCGTCTTGAAAGGGAGGCTAGGCATTTCCACGAACTATAAATATCAACTCCGTGAGATGCGGGTTTTGAGTCCAGATCATTGAGTTGATTTGCTAGATAATGGCCTTTGATTGTAATGTATGGCGAGCGATCATATATCATTGTCCATGCCTACATGTGATTGTTGCATTGGGATTTCAACGGTTGAACCATATCACGCGTGTATGTCGATCTACTCTCATATAAGTTAACATACATAAATGAATTTCATACTACCCGGATCGTTGGATTGGCCATCTCTTGTAGAGAATTAGTCGCGTTAAACCACGACATTAGAAGGTCGGGGCCTCTCTTAATAGATTCAAAATATAATGGATGAAAATGTAGGTAGCGATGCGAACTTGTAGCATATAAAAACATTTGGTCACTTCAGGTCATGCCTCATAATATTAACGGTCGCGGTACATTTTCCCTTTTACTTATCATTAGATTTTACACATAGGATAATGCTTATCTTTCTCTTTAAGGTTGTGCTTTCTAATTTTATAATATTAACATTATTATATTTGCGCTTCTTTTTTCACAGTGCGATGGCGAGGAGCACCTTCATAGACGTCGGCGGCATAACATCTTGGAGGCCCGCCATTGAACTACCTGGCGAGGTTCATCCTAGCATTGCCTCCTGTGGTGACGAGCAGCTCACCATCGTAAGTGATTTTTTATTTTTTATTTACGCTTTACCTACTTACCTTTTATTTTGACATTATTTTTTTGCGAGCACGTACTTGAGGCGCATCACACTTGCTTATCTTTGAAGGAGTGGCTCATCCGCGTGCGAGCGATTCATCAGGTGGGCTAGAAGCGGTGGGCTGCCTGTTAGTCAACTACGCTTCATCCTAGATCATCATTTATATGACCTTGGTTGAAGATGATCTCTCTCAATACCTTTCACCTTCTTGTAGGTGAGAAACTGACGCTCGGGGCGTGGCGATGATCCAGGACTCTGGGTTGATGGGCCACCTATCATAGGCCTTGATTGGCGGGGAAAGATGGCACCAAGCGATTCTGCGATGATTTGTTGGGGCACGCCTTACAGCGTGATGTATCATGATCCGTCGGTCATGGTCGACATTCATGGATAACACCGCCGAGCATACCCCGAGGTGGCTTATATTTTACAGTCATACACCCGGTCAGCGGAGGAGTTCTTACGTCACTCCGTGCTTATATTTTACGATTGGTACGCTTCTTCGATACTTATGGTTGAGGTCCACTGCGATTTTCACGGATGACCATTACTTTAGCATGATGTCATGGGTGGAGCGGTTCTAGCTCATCTATATAGAGTGAGTCACTAGGCAAGGCCAACATGGCTTGCTTACACCTCCCGATTTGGGCTTGGGAGCATATTATTGTGGTGGTGACTCACATGTTTCATATCTGTTAAGCTTCTTGGTCTCGAGTTGGATTGAGGTATGTATTTTAATTGCACTTTCAAATTATGCGACTTATATATATGTTTAAAGCTGTTTTACGTATAGATGGAATGAAAGTATGTTAACCAAAATGATACGAAATATTTGCGGTTCTGAAATGAGCTGCTTAACAAACATAGGTTGGATCTAGATAACACTTTAGTTCAAATATTTGTAATGATTATGTTTTGACATAATTTTATTATATGTCTGGTGATCAGGGCCGTCTGGCAGAATATTACTCTCATACATGGAGCTCTAACATATGGTTAGCACGAGTCCCTCTTATCAGCTAGAAGAGGGTTGAGTGGCATTTACAAGATAAAGTGTTGCCCTTTATTTTATTCGAGTAGATGTAGCCAATTGACCAGTTTCAAAAGAATTCGATGGTCGGGGTAAAGTGGATGTCGACTGGGTTGATTACCACCAGTCACACATTGCTGCTTGGGAGAGGCGGAGAGATTGCCTCGTCGAGGGCCTAGATGAGGATGTGGACAAGAAGACAACTATCAGCCAGTACATGTGCTAGTTCAGATCGTGGGCTTCTCTGTATTTCTTGTGCCGGAGATCCTCAACCACTTACACAGAGCATGGTGAAGCGTATTTATGTAAGTCCCAATATAAGTATTCATAATTCAATATTTATATAAGTCTTAATTTTACATACTATTTTCATGTGGCGGGCATCGAGACGGGACATCTTTCGGCCATACCGGCGTTGTAGATGATCACTACGAGATGTGTTGATAGATGCAGTGATATCGAGAGACACGGATGGCGTGTACATTGGTGACACATATTACGGATTCTGAGAGGGTGTCGCACACCATGGCCGGAAGCGCCATCTACTTTTGATCGGGTCCTTCTATCTTGATCGAGTCCTACATATCTACATATGAGTCGCCACTATCTTTCGATCCGCAGGATGATATGCGCCGCTTGAGGATCTTGCATAGAGGCCACCATCATGCGTGTCCTTCGTGCACGACCGGTACACTCCTGGAGTGATGCGATTCCATGCACGGGTGTTAGATGTTTAGGGTGATATACTTTTGTATCATACATTTTATTTATCTGTTTCATTACAAACTTGAGAGTTATACACATTAAATTTGGTTATATCATAATAAACTTCTTATTATTTGTCCATTTTCAAATGAATTTATTAACTTCATATGATTGTCATCCATTAAACTATTATCAATTTGATCATCAAACCATTTCAAGTTTAAACGCACTTTTTTTTCTTTGTTTTAAAGTAGGTTTATTACTCTCTCTACTTTTAGAAGAACAAAATTGAAGGATTAAGATTTGTTTGATGAATGCGAACTCTGTATCGTGAAAATCGATTCTTTTCATAACCTATAATGCATTACTTATCTCTCACAAAAAAAATAACCGAAGCTTTCGCAATTGGTGCAACGGCTTCGAGACAAATAACGTACGTCGTCAGTCGGCGTGGCGTGTATCATTAATTGGAAATTATACCTATTCTTAAATTTTTTTTAATAATACTTAATTACCTAATTAAGCTTCTAATCATACTTAGTTTAAAAAAATTGCCTCATTTCATTTCCTCATGCATGCGTGATGACTGTTGTTGGAAATTATTTTATTTTTTGTTTCCTTTATTTGATGCCCCTAATTATATAAATTAATTTAATCATTTAAAATTATATAAATTAAATTTTATCTAATTTTATAATTAATTTTTTTAATTGATTTTTGCCTTTTAGCTAGCAAGCGTAAATATGATATCGAAAAAAAATAAGTTAGCATATTTTAATTGAAATTTGATTAGGATGATTTAATATATTTTAAATTTATTTTAAGATGACTAATAATCTGAAGAATTAATTAACATTTAATTTCATTCATCTTAAAATAATTTTAAATTACTATGAAATTCATTGTATTAAAAAAACATCATTTAACTTTCATGGGAGAAATCTTGATTCTGTAGTTTTAGGGTTCCCATCAATAGGATCACATAAAATTTTAAAAAAGTCTCTTCGGTAACAGTGTTATCTCCATGGTATTTTGTTGCATTTGTGAGTTGAGAAACTAACTAACTAAATAAATAACTAATAATAACTAAAATTAAATAACTAAACTAATAAATTAATAAAATAAATAACTAACTAATAACTAATAATAATAACTAAACTAAAAAATTAGTAATAACTAAACTAATAGCTAATAATAACTAATAAAACTAACTAAACTAATAACTAATAAATAATAAATAATAACTAACTAAAACTAAAAACTAATAATAAATTGGGAAATTTACATATATACCTAATAACTAATAACTAATAACTAATAAATACAAAATAATAACTAACTAAAACTAATAACTAATAAATTTAACTAATAGCTAATAAAACTAAAACTAATAAACTAATAATAATTGATATGACCCTGAAAATTCCTATAAGCACAATTTTGATCTAAAACAAATATCAAAATTGGCGAGATCAAGCGCTTAAAATATCATTGGAAACTTTGAGATATCGTTAAATTCTAAAAGCTCTCAAATATGAAGTGTTTATAATCAAATCGGCGTCTCGAGCGGTTCCAACAAGCTAAAGATATTACAATTCTGACTTCATTTGAGCATTCAAATACACAAAATACATCATATGATCAAGGGAATCATCATGAGTCGTCTGATGGAGAAGAGTGGTTCATTTTGCATGTGTTTACGAGACGCCTCCTCCATATAATCCTCATTCCTCATATGGGAGGAGCCCAAACAGAGAGAGAGCTCTAAAGATCCTCCAAGCACAATCGTGCCACCACTCGACGGTCGTCAACCACCGCCGACGCCGTCAGCCGCCGTCGTTGATCCTTGCCATCGTCAATCTCTGTTGGTCTTCATCATGATGACTTCTACCAGTGATTGTTTCATGCGTTTCTTCCAGTGATTATTCCTTGCATTTACGCGATTGTTGCATTTCCACCGTGATTGCTCCATACGTTCACCATCATCTGTTACTACTAAGAACTTTACAACGTCGTTGTCACATGGTTGTTGTTCCTCTCATGTAATCCGTAATCCGTTATCGGAAGATTTTGTACTCAAATAGATACATAGTGGAAGATTTTCGGATTAGGCCACTGGTATTTTCCTCTTTTGATTTTCACGTAAAATTTTGGAGTTTTCTTGTTCACTCTTTAAATACATGTGTGTGTCGGATTTCAGAATCTAAACTTTACTTTACTGCTAGTTTTCAATAGTTTCTTGATCACCTCCAATCCCGATCGATCCGACGAGGTTAGTTAACACCTCTTTAGAGGGAAAATTGGAGCCTTACCGTATGAACTACAGTCTGATCCTCAGAACCCGGTCCGGAGGTCGGTTAACACCTCTTTCAAGAGAAAGCGGAGGCTTGGTATGAATTACAGTCTTGATCGCCTCCGATCCCGGTCGATCCTACGAGGTTAGTTAACACCTCTTTCGAGGGAAAACGGAGCCTTTATATGAACTATGAGTCTTGATCCTCAACGACCTTCTCAAGAAGGTGCCTTCTCCTTAGCCCAGATTTTATAGACCCTTTTAGGGGCAAAGGGTAAAAGTGTCAAAACGCAAAATCCGCTCAAAACTATAAAAATGGGCAAAATGGGTCAAAACGACAAAACCCTCTTGGGACTCAGAACAACCACCACGGCTAAACTGCGCGCTGCCCTGCTGACACCTTTCGCCGCTACGCCAGCTTGCCAGCCACGGCCGTCAGCCATTCGACCCACCAGCTCTTGCTCTCAGCGTTTCGCCGACCACTCCGAACTGCCGCGACCATGGTTTTTTCGGCAGCCCGACTCATACGACTGGCCAGCGCCAAAGCGCCCGTAGTGAGCGCCGCCTCTGACTTCGGATGGATCCATAACCTCAATTTTTTCATATCTACACATATTTGTGCGTGCATCTACCAGTAGTCATAATCTTGTGCTTACATGAAGATCGTTCTCTCAAAATGTGTGGTTAATGAACTGATTTTGTTGAAGAATTTGCTATTTTGAAGTACTTGCACATATATTTGTTGATGATTGAGATAATATCATCCAAAAATAGCAATGATATGACCACGAAAATTCCTCTAGTCGAGCAGAATCTTGACGAAAGCAAGCTAATCAGTGAAACCGGTGAGATCAAGCACTTAAAATATCATTGGAAACTTTGAGACATCGGTTAAATTCTAAAAGCTATCAAATATGGAGTGTTTATAGTCAATTTGGCGTCTCGGTTCCAACAAGCCAAAGATCTTACAATTCTGACTTCATTTGAGCATTCAAATACACAAAATACATCATATGATCAAGGGAATCATCATGAGCGTCCGATTGGAGGAGTGGTTCGGATTTTGCATGTATTTACAGAGACGCCACTTCTCCAATCTATAAATAGCCCCTCATTCCTCAAATGAGGGGGAGCCTAAGAGAGAGAGAGGAGAGAGCTCTAAAGATCCTCCAAGCACAATCGTGCCGCCACTCGATGGTCGTCAACCACCGTCGCGCCATTGATCCTTGTTGTCAATCTCTCGTTCTATCATGATTACTTACCCTGATTGTTCCCTGCATTTCTACCAGTAATTGTTCCCTGCATTTCTGCCAGTAATTGTTCCCCGCATTTCCACCGGTGATTACTCCCGTTCACCATCTCTACTTAGCAAGCTGTTACAACCTGATCGTTGTCACATGGATGTTGTTCCTTTCTCATATGCAATCTTGTAATTCTGTTATCGAGAAGATTTTGTACTCTGAAACATAGATAGTAGAAGATTTTCGGGTTAGACCATGGTTTTCCTCTTTTGAGATTTTCCACGTAAAATTGCAGTTTTCTTGTTCACTCTTTAAATACGTGTGTGTCTTTGGATTTCACAAAGCTAAGGCAAAAACTTTTACTCTATCCGATTTTCTAGCACAAGCTTGACGCTTTGATATGACCACGAAAAGTTCACTAGTAAGCACGAATCTTGGCGAAAGCAATATGATCTGAATCAAGACTTGAGATCAGCGTTTATTATTAATTAACTCTTAAACATGGAGTGTTTATAGTCAAATCGGCGTCTTGGCGAGTGAATTTTAACAACTAAGATATCAATTCGACATCATTTGAGCATTCAAATACACAAAATACATCATATGATCAAGGGGATCATTTTGAGTCGATGAGGTGGAGTGGTATGGGTTTTGCATGTATTCTAGACGCCACTCCTCCAACCTATAAATAGCCCCTCATTCCTCATATGAGGAGAGGCCAAGCAAGAGAGAGGAGAGAGCTCTAAAGCTTGAAAATCCTCCAAGCACAATGATGCCACCACTCAACGGTTGTCAACCACATCCAGCCATCCAGATCCTTGCCATCGTCAATCTCGTCGGTCCATCATGATGACCTTCATCGTTTTGTTCTATCATCCGTCCACCGCAAATGTTACAACGAGCTGACTATATAGCTATTGTTTTCGATTTTGGGATTCCATTGTCTTTTCTCATATACAATTATAATCCCGTTGTCGGAAAACTTGTACTCAAAACAAATATATAGTGGAAGCTTTTCGCTAAGCCGTGATTTTCCCTCTTTGATTTTCCGTGAAAATTAGTTTTCTTGTTCACTCTTTAATTACTTGTGTGTGTTGGATTTCACGACAAAGCTAAAGGCGTAAACTTTCACTTTCCTCGATTTTCGCCGCATAGCTTTCGTCATTTATGACTGCGATAGTGGTCTAAGGATAACCAACGGATGGTGGTGGCCGAGGAGAGATTACGGCGATGGTAGTCGGTGGCGATGGTTGGAGCGGTCCGTTCGGTGGCGCTACCGTCGCCTCCGCGACCGATTTCCTTCGGGGCGTAACGAGCCGTTCCTTCCGGGCGTTCGGTCCACTGATTCGTTGACGATGCAAAAGCTCGACGTTGACCTTTCCGGCCCGTCCTACTACGTCTTGCGAAATGCAAGGAACAATCAGCAAAATGCGAGAATAATCACGGTAGAAATCTGAGGAACAATCCGGTAGAAGTCATCATGATGGAGGCGCGAGATTGGCGGCAGGATCATGGCGGCGGTGGTTGGCAGCCGTCAGTGGTCGCCGATTGTGCTTGGAGGATCTTTAGAGCTCTCTCCTCTCTCTTGCTTAGCCTCCCCCTCATATGAGGAATGAGGGCTATTTGGAGAGTGGCGTCTTTATAAATACATGCAAAACCATCCACTCCTTCATGACGGCTCAAAATGATCCCTTGATCATATAATGTATTTTGTGTATTTGAATGCTCAAATGATGTCGAAAATGATATCTTGGGCTTGTTAGATTCGTCTCATCAAGGCTCGATTTGACTATTCACTGTTTATAGTCTATTGATAATAAGCGGATCTCGGTTGATCTTGATTCGCATCGATTGCTTTCGTAAGATTAGTGCAGACTAGTGGAATTTTCGTCATATTCCTATTTTTTATGATATTATCTCAATTATCTAAAATATATATGCGAATATTTGAAAATAGCGATTCTTCAATGAAAAAATTATTAACCATACATTTTGAGAGAACATATCTTCACGGAGCATAAGATTATGACCATGAAGTGCGAGGTATCTTGAGGGCATGCGTGGGCATAATATTTGGATTATGGACCCATCGGACATTATGCGGGCCAGGTTTGAGTTGGATTACGCGAGCTGCAAGAACTTGCTGGTGGGGAATTTATAATTTGAAAAGGTGTTGCGCCTGCATGGGTTAGAATACAGACGGGCGAAAACTTGGGCCGGCAATTTTGGCCTGAAACGAGGTGTGAGGATCACGCAGAGGGAAGTAGCGGATGCGTGGGTCGGTTGACAGCGATGGCGGCGGGTGCCAGGTCGCGGAGGCGAAGGTAAACCAGCGGTTGAGCAGCGATGTCGGATCACATGGTTCTGTGATCGTGGGTCAGAAGTTCGGATCGTGCGGAATGGCAGGAGCGGGCGGGTCGCGTGGAATGAAGCGAACCATCGGTCGCGACCGCGCAGACTCTCAGCATGTGGCCAGCGTGCCAGAACGTCCATTTTGCCCATTTTCGTTTGGCCCATTTTGAGCAGTTTTGAATGGTTTTGGGAGGTTTTGGCAGTTTTGGATGCTTTTTTACCCTTTTGCTCCTAAAAAGGGTCTATAAAAACCCCCCTAGGGCCAAGGGAGAAGGCACCTTCTCTTCTTCTTGAGAAGGAAGGTTGGAAGCGATACCATAGTTCATCTGAGCTCGTTTTCCCTCGAAGAGGTGTTAACTAACCTCGTCGGACCGACCAAAATCGGAGGCGATCAAGACCCGTAGTTCATACTGTAAGGCTCTAGTTTTCCATTGAAAGAGGTGTTAACTGACCTCGTCGGACCCGTTGAGCGTCGACGGTAGTTCATCTGTGAGGCTCATTTTCCCTTGAAAGAGGTGTTAACTAACCTCGTCGGACGGCCGGGTGAGTGATCAAGACCCATAGTTCATCTGCGAGGCTCAGTTTTCCCTTGAAAGAGGTGTTAACCGACCTCGTCACCGGCCGGTTGGAAGCGATCAAGACCCGTTCACTACAAACCTCCATTTTCCCTCGAAAGAGGTGTTAACTAACAGCCGGACCGATGATTGAGGTGATCAAGACCAGTAGTTCATAAGCTCCGATTTTCTCTTGAAAGAGGTGTTGGCCCGACCTCGTCGGACCGGCCGTTGAGGCAATCAGACCCGTAGTTCATAATGTCAGTTTTCTCGAAAAGTGTCAATAACCTCGTTGACCGGCGGATTTGGAAGCGATCGAGATGATAACCGGAGAGCGGGGTTGGCAGGTAGTAGCGGCGGCGCATGATTGGCGAGGATGGCGCGGCGATAGTGGTGATGGCGAATGGCCAGATGATAGTGGTAGCCGCGAAGACGGCAAATAGTGGTGAAGCCGGAATTGCCGGTGATGGGCAGCGGCAGTGACGGCCGATGGTTGGCAGCGAGGTGGTCAGCAAGCTTAGCGCAATGTCAGCAGTGGCAGCCAACGTCAGTAATCAGCGAGATAATGGCAACGATATAGTGATAGTGATGCCGGTGATGTCGGCATGGTAATAGTGATCGGCAATGATGGTGTCGACAACGGGTGTTCCAAGCGGGAGTGGTAATCAGCAATGCAACGATGGTCAGCTGGCAAGCGTCAGTAGTCGCGGGATAATTGCGTTAATCGACAATAATTAGCGGCCGGCGGCGATGGTGGTAGCGGTCGAGGATCTTTGACCTATCGAGGTTGTTTATGAGTGTAACTCGATATCGTTAACTGTATGGAAGAGGTTGAATTAAATCCGAGATTTTGATTATCGAGTTGTTTATCGAGTGTTACAAAACGTTAACACTAAGAGATTGAATTAATTTGTTGAGATTTTGACCCATCTATGTTGTTTCTCGAGTGTTACGATGGCGTTAACTTGTATGGAAGAGGTTGGATTGAATCGGAGAATTTTGACCTATCCGAGGTTGTTTGTCAGAGTGTGACTCGATGACGTTAACCTATATGGAAGAGATCGAATTGAATCTATTGAGAATTTTTGACTTATTCGAGGTTGTTTGTCAGAGTGTTACTCGATGACCTTAACCTGGATAAAATAGGTTGAATTGAATCCGTTGAGAATTTTTGACCTATCCAAGGTTGTTTGTCAGAGTGTTACCCGATGACGTTAACTATGGAAGAGGTTGGATTGAATTCCGGATTTTGACCTATCAGGTTGTTTGTTGGGTGTTACCGATGGCGTTAACTTATGGAAGAGGTTGAATGAATAATTTTGACCCATCGAGGTTGTTTGTCGAGTGTTACGATGGCGTTAACTGTATGGAAGAGGTCAAATTGAATCTGAGGATTTTGACCTATCTAGGTTGTTTGTCGAGTGTGTTACGATGGCGTTAACTTGTATGGAATAAGTTGGGAAGTCCACCGGACCTTTTGACTATCTAGGTTGTTTGTTAGAGTCTTGCTCGATGGCGTTAACGTATGGAAGAGGTCAAATAAAAACATCTGTTTGTGGTTGTAGCCATAGTTGCTCTTTAACCTTGGTCGTATTTTTCCATGAGTATGATTGGAAAATCATAATTTGCAAAGCTATATTTCTTCTCAATATTGAAATATCCTCCAACTTTGACTTGTGTCTTGGAATAGTAATCGATTAGATGCTTAACATGGGTGATCTTCTGAGATTAAGAGTTGCCCCAATTTTTGACAAAATTTGAAGGAACGAAGTTTGATGAATCTTCATTCTTCGCTTGCGCTCCTTAAAAGCTTGAAATGCTCCACCTCGATGGTGGTTTTGATCTTGTTGGGAAACTTGGTTGTCATACAAGATGAAATAATGGGAATTAGTTTCCCACAGATGGCGCCAAACTATTGCGTGCTAGAAAACCAGTTGCGATAGAGTGAAAGTTTACGCCTTAGCTTTATCGTGAAATCCAAAACAGGTATTTAAAGAGTGAACAAGAAAACTCCGAATGTGAAAACCTCAAAAGAGGGAAAAATCACGGGCTAGCCATAAAATCTTCCACTATGTATTTTGAGTACAAGTTTTGATAACGGATTACATAATTGTATATGAGAAGGAATGGGAATCCCAAAATGGACAACAATAGTATATAGTCATTCGAGTTGTAGCAGTTGCTAGTAGTAAGATGATGATGGTGAGCAATCACCGGCGAGAACAATTCTTGGCAAATGAGAACAATCACGGTAGAAGTCCTCATGATGGAACCGGCGAGATTGGCGGCAAGGATCAACGGCGGCCGTGCGGTGGTTGGCGACATCAGTCGCTGCATAATTGCTTGGAGGATCTTTAGAGCTCTCTCTCTCTCTTGCTTAGGCTCCTTCATATGAGAAATGAGGGGTTATTTATAGGTGGAGGAGGGCGTCTCGTAAATACATGCAAAATCCGTACCACTCCACTTCATCGGATGGCTCAAAATGATCCCCTTGATCATATGATGTATTTTGTGTATTTGAATGCTCAAATGATGTCGGAATTACAATATCTTGGGCTTGTTAGACTCGGCTCGTCAAGATGCTCGATTTGACTATAAACACTTCATGTTTAAGAGTCGATTGATAATAATGCTTGATCTCGATTTGTCTTGATTCACGATCAGATTGCTTTCTACGTCAAGATTCGTGCTTCGACTAGTGGAATTTTCAGGGTCATCTCAGTTGGCGGCTGAGGTCAGTAAGCTGTTACAAGATAGAAAACCAATTACGGTAGAGTAAAAGTTTTCTCCTTAGCTTCATTGTGAAATCCGACACACACGTATTTAAAGTGAACAATAAAACTCGATTTACTGAAAACCTCGAAAAGAGGGAAAAACCACGGGGCCTAGCCTACTAAAAAGCTTCCACTATGTATCTATTTCAAAGTACAAGATCTTCCCGATACCGGGATTACAGAATTGTATATTAGAAAGGAACAACAACTATGTGACAACGATTAGGTTATAAGAATGGATGATGGTGAACTGGGAGCAATCACCTGAAAATGCGGAACAATTACTAGCGTAAAAAATCACCGGCAAAATGCAAGGAACACCACAAGAAGTCATCATGATGGAGACATGAGATTGAAGGCTACAAGGATCAAAGGCGCACGGTATGCAAGACTAATCGCCGAGTGGCGGCACGATTATGCTTGGAGGATCTTTAGAGCTCTCTCCTCTCTCTTATTTGGGCTCCCCTCATATGAGGAATGAGGGCTATTTATAGATTGGAGACTCGTCAATACATGCAAAATCGAACCACACCTCCATCTGGACGGCTCATGATGATTCTCTTGATCATATGATGTATTTTGTGTATTTGAATGCTCAAATGAAGTCAGAATTGTAAGATCTTTGGCTTGTTGGAATCGGCTCGTTGAGATGCTCAATTTGACTATAAACACTCCATATTTGAGAGCTTTTTAAGAATTTAACTAATGTCTCAAAGTTTTCAATGATATTTTAAGTGCTTGATCTCAACCAGTTTCAATTTCTGATTAGCTTGCTTTGATCAAGATTCGGCTCACTAGAGGAATTTTTAGGGTCATATCAGTTGCCCCCGTATTTTTGGATGATATTATTTCTATTATCAAAAAATATGTGCCAACTACTTCAAAATAGCAAATTCTTCAACAAAATCTGCAGATCCATTAACCACACATTTTGAGAGAACAGATCTTCATGTAGGCATAAGATTATGACTACGGAAGCAGATGCACAGCCACAAATATGTGTAGGTATGTGCGAGCATGAAATTTTGAGATTACGGACCAATCTCTATTGGCGCTATGGGTTTCTGGCGCTCAGCTTACGCAAGGCGATAGCGCTGCTTTATCAGCGCGACCCTATGGCGGGTCTCGGGTCGGCGAGCCAGAAACCATGCAGGTAAAAACCTGCGGTTCGAGTTACGACCGCTGGGTTATAACGGCCGACGGGGTGAGCGGGTGGGTCGCGCGGCGGGCTGGGTCGCGCGACCGGGTCGCATGGAATGGCGAAGCTAGCTGAGTGGCTCCACGACGCTACGGCCATGAGCACGCTAGAAGCGCTGGTGGTTACAGCGACGATGCGCTACGCTACCAGCACGCAGGTGGGTCGAAGGGCCCAAGAGAGTTTTTTGTCCGCTTTGATCCATTTTGATGTTTTGTTTTGCAATTTTGACATTTTGACTCTTTGATTTTACCTTTTGTCCTATATGGTGTCTATAAAACCCCTAGGGGCTAAGGGAGAAGGCACCTTCTTTTCTTCTTGAGAAGGTCATTGAGATCATACAAGACCTCGCTTCAAAGAGGTCACGAACTCGCCTTTGAACCTCACCGGATCGGAGGAGACTGGGTTCAAGACCAAGTCCCAGTGCTGTTCCCTTGAAAGAGGTGTTAACTCACCCGGACCGATCCGGGATCGAGGCGTCAAGACCGTAGTTCATACGCGGCAAGGCTCCAATTTTTCCTTGAAAGAGGTGTTAACTGACCTCGCCGGACCGACCGTTCGAGGTCAAGACCGTAGTTCATGCCCGGCTCCTTTTGAGGTGTTAACCGCCTCGCTGGACCGACCGAGCGATCAAGGCGTAGTTCATACCAAGGCTCCCGCTTTGAAAGAAAGGGGTTAATCGACATCGCCTGTCACCGAAGCTAGAGGCGATCAAGACCCATAGTTCGCGCGCAAGGCTCCGCTTTCTTGAAAGAGGTGTTAATCGACCTCGCCGACCGACCGGATCGAGGCGATCAAGACCCGTAGTTCATACGGCAGCGCTCCGCTTTCCGAAAGAGGTAACGAGCGTTCGACCGACCGGTTCGAGGTGATCAAGACCCAGTTCATGCCGCAAGTTTTTGAAAGAGGTGTTAATTGACCTCGCCGACCGGCCGGTTTGGAGGCGATCAAGACCCATGATACATACGCCGCTTTCCCTCGAAAGAGGCATCAATCAGCATTTCGCCGAACCCGTCGGAGGTGATCAAGGCCCGCAAAGACATACATCGTTCACGCCTCGAAAGAGGTGTCAATCATCGTCGCCGGACCATCCGGTTTGGAGGCAATCGCCCGCGTACATACGCCTACAATTTTTCTCTCGAAGAGGTGTCAACTATACTCATGACCCGTGTTTGAGGCGATCAAGGAGACGAGCAACCGGAGACGGGAATGGTTCGACGCGAATGGTGGCCCGCACTTGGTCGGCGAGATAACCGAGACGATGGTGGTGACCGGAGATTTCGCAATGGTCGACATTGACCGGCTGACGGGTCGGCGCATTGACCGGCATGCGGACCGCTGGTCGGTTGCGCGGGGTGGTCGACGCGTGATCGGCAATCGGGCGCCGAATCGGCGGGATGACCGGATGATGGTGGTGACCGCAAAAAATTGCCGGGCGATGGTCAGTAGTGACCGGTGGTGACTGACTAGCGACGAACAGATGCTCGAAGGCCGCGCCGCCGCCCGACATACGCGGCCTTCTGCCGCCGTCCACATTCCATCGACCCACTCGCTCGCCCGGCTCACCAACTCTGATGACTGCGCTGGCGAAGCCCGCTGGCCCGCCGCGCGACGTTTTTTACCCGCCACCCTACCACTGCCCAGAATATTGTGGCGCTTCGCTTCATGGTGGCGCCAGCTGCGCTGCCAGCATGCTGCCACTGAGGGCCAATAAGCGTCAGAGACCGGATGGATCCAGAATCTCCTTACACTCGACATACCTACACATATTTTGGGCTATGCATCGCTTCAGAGTCATAATCTTGTGCTTACTTGAAGATCTCAAAATTTGTGGTTAATGAACCCGCAAATTTCAAGAAGAATTTACTATTTTGAAGTACTTTACATATATTTTTTGATGATTGAGATAATATCATCCAAAAATAGGCAACTGATTTGAGCTGAAAATTCCTCTAAATAAGCACGAATCTTGATGTCGAAAGTAAGCTAATCAGAAATTGAAACTGGTCGAGATCAAGCACTTAAAATATCATTGGAAACTTTGAGACATCGCTTAAATTCCTAAAAAAGCTCTTAAATATGGAGTGTTTATAATAAATCGAAGCGCCTCGATGAGCCTGTTCTAACAAGCCAAAGATCTTACCTCGACTTCATTTGAGCATTCAAATATAAAAAATACATCATATGATCAATGGAATCATCATAAGCCGTCCGATTGGAGGAGTGGTTCGGATTTTGCATGTATTTATAGAGACGTCACTCCTCTAATCTATAAATAGCCCCTCATTCCTCATATGAGGGGAGCCCAAGCAAGAGAGAGGAGAGAGCTCCAAAGATCCTCCGAGCACAATCATGCCACCATCTCAATCGCCAACCATCGCACGCCGCCGCCATCACCGCCGCTGATCCTCGCTGCCGTGCCTCGTTCTCGCCTCCATCATGATGACTTCTACTGATTATTTCCATGTTTCGCCGTGATTATTCCCGCATTTCGCCGAATTGTTCCCCACATTTCCACCGGTGATTGCTCCACACAGTTCACCATCATCTGCTACTTCTAGTAACTATTACAACCGATCGTTGAGCCGTTGTTCCTTTCTATACAATTGTAATCCCTGTGAAGATCTTGTACTCAAATATACATAGTGGAAGCTTTTACTAGTCCCCGTAGTTTTCCCTCTTTCAGGTTTTCCACATAAAAATTCTGGAGTTTTATTGTTCACACTTTTTATACCTGTGTGTGTGTTAGATTTCACAATGAAGATAAGGCGAAAACTTTTACTCTACCGCAAATGGTTTTCTAGCATGCAACAATAATAATAACTAATAACTAACTAAAACTAACTAAACTAATAACTAACTAAGAAATTAATAATAATAACTAACTAACAATAATAACTAAACTAATAACTAACTAATAACTAACCTAAAAACTAACTAACTAATAACTAACCTAAAAACTAACTAACTAATAACTATACCTAAAATTAAACTAATAACTAAATAATAATCCAAGTATCAGTGATTGTCCGTTGGGTCAGAAGAAGAGTGGTGTGTGCAAAATAAGATTTTCTATTCATGTACTTGCAAACCTATAAACACACCCTCTTCCACAAAACAACGCAAAAGGTGCATGATAACCAATCATTCTCGACACCCCTCTCTTTACAGTCATATAGTTGACTCCTTACAATTCCTCATTAAATTAAGCATGTCAATTCATACATGGCCCCAAACAAAAACATATTTCCATAGTCTTAAACGACTCCTCCAAATTTTCAAGGCATAATGTAATTTGGTCTACAAACGCATCTATCAATTTACATCTCACAAAGATATACTAATCTGATTTAAGTGTGATCCATTATATCAAATTAACATCCATTTACGTGTGCATTTCATGGAAGAACCCTTGTATCATGGTCACCAAAAAATAACTCATTGTTCGGCTCCTCAATTAAAGCTAAATATCATTTCTTAACAACTACAACTATACACATAATAGAAGTCATTCTATATCTTTTAAATTCTGAATTTTTATATTAAATTAATTTTATAATAACCTTTTTATTTTCACAAATTCCTACATTTTTTCACATAACAATAGTTTTGTCATTAACATCTTAAATCTTATGACCTTGTAACTTACTTTCAAAAAATGGCTTAATTTTCAAATTAGGCTTAATTAGAAATTTAATTAGCTAATAAAATAGGCTCGTCATCTCACGACCGACCATTTTAGGGAAGCTCAGTCAGCCGCCAGACTGACGATTGGCCATAATTTTTTTAAAAAATTAACCGACTCGATTTTGGTCATATCAAGCTCATCATGTCAAATTTTGGTGTGCTTGATATCATTGGAAAGGTAATGAAAAATTTTACAACTTTAATGTTGACAACTTTCAACGAATCTCGCCCAGGTAGCCGCAGTTTTCGAATGTACAAATTTTAATGTTGTAAAAAATAAAGATAATGTCGCAGCCCCCATTTTTTGGCCATAATACAAGGATTGTTGAATATATATGATTATTTGGTAATATCAAACACTCATTATATTCTAGATATAAATTTAGTTTTAATGCATTTACTCATTCTTAAAAAATAATCAGCTCTTTTCTTATATTTGAAAAAAATTTCTTACACTTGCTAACATTTACTTTTCCAAAACACATTAGAACTAATAAGGTGAATTTTGACTCGAGATACCTCCATTTGACTCTTTACCATAATAAATACATATATGGCAAAAAGTTCTTAACTCTTTACCATAATAAACACATTAGAACTAATAAGGAATATATATTTGCATCAGATGTCTTCTTTAGGTTTAAAGACCTCATGGTCACATGACGAGATGAAAATTGGTCTGTGTGCAAGACACCACGCTATACTCAATAGTACCTAAGCCAAAAATACCCTGATAACCCCCTACAGGATAATGAGGTCACAAAATTTTTTTCTAAATTCTAAACTTAGAAAAAGAAGGGGGGAATGAATATATATTTGCATTTGTCTTCTTTCAGGTTTAAAGGCCTCACATGCTCAATAAGACGATGAAAAATTGGCTGGTGTCACAAGACACCACTTGCAACTCAAGATACCAGTAGGCCAAATACTATGCACTCTGTGGACGCACGGAGGTCGCCAAAATTTTCTCAAATTCTAGACTTAAAAAAAAGGAGAGTGAATATATTGCATTTGTCTCTTTAGGTCAAGACTGTCGTGCTCCACGACGAGATGAAATGTTGCACCACTACGCTTCACTGTAAAGTAGCCAAAACATCGAGACTATATGATGACGCCGATGCCAAAATTTAAAATTATTGACTTAGAAAAAGAGGGGGGAGTTAATATATATTGATTGTCTTTTTAGGTTAAAGATCGGCTCAATAACGAGATGAATCGCTTAATGAAGACACCACTCACGCCAATTATCAAAAGCCAAAATAGATGCACTCTCAGACGATGGAGGCCTAAAAATTGTGTCAAGTCTTTTAACATAGAAAAAAGGGGAGGGTAAAATGAACTGACTTAAGAACGCTAAGTAGTGAAACTTGCAGCTAATTTTAAATTAAAAGCATCAAACAAAAAATGGGGGGAAGAGTAAAATAACATATAACAAATACAAAAGTAAAACAAAAAAGAGGGAGAAAATGAAAGATACTCTGAGGGATAAATCTTCTTTTAAAATAACAAATTAAACTATCTTTTGAAATATAAATCAAAATGTCTTCTTCGCTACCGGATCTGCAACCCTTTATACACGCAGACAGAATGTGATACTAAACCAAAATTTACAATAATCATAAGGCTTTATTTGAAAAAAATTAGAGAATTTCATTCTAATTATTATTGTCAAAATCAACGAAATCACTAATTAAGTGAAATTATCTAAGCTATAGATTCCTGCATGTGCTCGGACATAGAGGTTTCAAGTGCAAATTTTAATGTCTGAAAAGGTTGCGCGGGATAAAATTGGAATTAAATGAAAATACAAAATCAATTTCATAATTCAAAAATAAAAGCTACCTAAATTCATAAATATACAAGATGCCCACACTATGTCAATGCTTAAATTCAAGTGTCCGAGGATGAAGTGGCTTCATTTAGTCTTAAGATCGTTCGTTAACAAAATCTAAAAACCTATAATAAGAGTTTCAAATCAGTGAAACATCTAAAAAACTAATTATTTCAGATGACAGTAGATCTAATCCTCTATTAGCAGCTAAACAGAGTTGACAGGATCTAAAGCTCTTAAATATATTCAAATTAATCAAATTTTTAACTCATGTCAAATATCAATCTGAAACTGCTTAAATGAAATTCTATCACTAAAAACTTAAACCAAACTCAATCGATCCACCTTATAATTTAGTTTGTGAATAAATTAAGAAAACTCTAGCTAAAAGGAGCCAATGTCAAATCAAATGTTCTACTATGTTCACTCTCAATCAATCTCACAAGAAGGACGCATGTGTCCTCTAAATCATGGTTTGGCCAAGAGCTCCACAGATAAAGCGCTTATGACCGGTCCGACGGTGGTTTGGCCACGCCCATTATATTATGATAATCGTATTTATGCCCCCCAATGGCTCGCTTTGAGTTGTGAATCATAGGGTATACTTGATAGGGCAAACAACCATTTGTCAGCTAAGGTAGACTTAAGACTGTCTTCTTAGGCAAACACTACCCCAAGTCTAAAAGGATTTCTTGGACGATGTAGCCCATGTGTTGTTGATGAGGATCCTTCTGTCAGGTTGGGTCGACTACCTCCTCTGACTAAGTAGACTAGGGACCACGACGCCCAGATGACTAATCATGATCAGATCGCACGCCATCATTCCCCAACCATCCGATAAGTTATAATGATGAATTTCATGCCTTAAATTCTAAAACTCTACATGCTGCTACTATACGCTACGCATTTTGCGATCTAACGACTAGCCTTAATCGAAAGTTCTCTCACCATTGGGAGGGTAATTAACTATATGCTTTCATAGAAACCTAGAACCAAATCTAAAGTTCTCACCAAATGAGGGCGAAATCTCTGGGTAGTGTCTTATCTAATATCTCATATGCCTTCGAAAAATTACACCGGCACCTTAATCACTCTCTTCATCGAAGAGGTCGATGGCGAATTTTTGGAGCCCATAGATTTCTGGCGACTCCACTGGGGACAGGATTCTCTTTCCATCTTTAGCTAGTCATATATGTGCTATAGTAGTAATAAAATTTTTGAAAATTCAAAATAGCAAAATGGTGATATAAGTATGTAACAAATTCAATATGAGCTTCTATGTAAAATGAATCATTCTGTAGAGTGTGTCTTTATCACACCATTATTTGTTCTGTAGCGCCTCTGCATCTTGAAAGTATGAGGTGAAATAGTAATTGCTAATTACTAATCCCCATCTTTCACTTTTGCAGAAATGGATCTACAAAGCACTCCTTTCACCGTCCAACTAGGTCGTGGTGCAAACATCTACTTAGCCAACGCCGTCATCAACACTGGAGATGTCGGGGCTACCATCCAATTTGGTAGCTTAAATTTCTGCTATCGAGATAACTCCGGTACCTACCTGGTACATTCTGCCCAAGGCCATGAAGGCCTCAAGTTACAAACTCCTACTAGCCAAGTGTTAACCAACACCAACCGCCACAAGGAGTTCTCCCAAGGAGAACTTCGCCAAGAGGCTAGGTCAATCAAGCTCCCATGAAGAAGAATCACAAAGGACAAATTGTATCTTTAATTTCTCGTGGTACGCTTGCGCCACGATCTCCTGTACTGGAAAGCATGATCATGAAGCTTCCTCATCGAAGCAAATTAACCGTAAGATAGAAGAAGAAGAAACGCTGAGTCGAGGCTCAGAATCCCCTTGAATGACCTAGCGAACAAGCAATGCTACCGCCGAAAGCGAGTATTCCCCACAACAACTTCGACAATCTAAAGTGGTAAAGAAGAATAGCTCTATTGGCAAAATAAAGCAGTCCTTCTGGAACCAACCACGTCAAGCTTCACCACCATAGATGAGACAGCATGAAATATTGTCTGCTATAATACATAAAGTTCTCAAAGTAGCGGAGGCCTAATGAAAGAAAAGATTTCGAGGCTGTGGTGAGGGAAAATAAGCGCCAAGAAAATTGTCATCTCTTCCGGTAACCGCCAAGACAAGACTTCATGGTGAGCATCAGAGCATGACACTTGGACCTCGTGTCCAAGAATTTGCTGTTGAAAGGTCCCAACGAAAAGGTAAACATATATGGAGGGCAAGGCCCCATAATGAAACTTTGAGTAATAGAAAAGGTGTGACATCTAACACATATACGTAAATCCTCAAAATCAACTCATCAAGTGGATACCCAAAAGAAGGGATATCACGATGAAAGATATGATGGTCGATACCTCGGAGAATCCTCAGGGATCCCATCGCCGATCAATTTCACCCTACAAGAAAAGGTTGCATTGATCGTGGTCCTTTAATAGATTGTTCGCATTGAACTAGAGATCCACTAAACGCCGATCAAAAAAAATTCATGTGCGTGAAGAAAATAATGAAGAAGATTCTATGGAAATAGAAGTCTATATATCGAGATATAGATGAACTCTCGCAGACCATCAAGATCAACATGAACTCGTGAACTCAACCAATTTGATGCTTATGAAGAAGAGTCTTCACAGAAGTAAATAGAGGATATATCTTCGATCTTTGCTGAAGAATAAGATCAAAATGAGAAAGAAATCATGGGTGTCGAAGCTGTCTATATGGTTGAACCAGGAAATGACCATGGTACATGCTTTTATAATCGATCGTCGTACAATCTTAACAACAGTTGTCTCTAGAAATGCACAAGGAGAAGGGCAATCAAGTTTCATTCCTGAAAATGAGCAAGGAGCAGAACAGCAACAAGAAATAGAAGAAGAAGAAGAAGAAGAGTCTGTACTAATTGACGCTATAGCATTAGCTAGAGAGCAAAGAGAAATGCAACGTCAAATGGAGGCTAAAGATAAGGAGATTGCACAGCTTGGTACAAAAATGAATGATATGATGGTACAAATGAACATCATGATGGAGATGTTACAGAAGAATATCATATCACATGTCTTCTCTGTTAACAAGTAGGTAGTTAACAATGCAACTTCTATACCACCAGCCACTATGATACCTCGAGCTCCTACAGCACATGCCATGCATGAAGCGAAAGATGAAGTTAACCAAACACCTCTCCAACTGATAATTCAAAATCTCTAGAACCGAATAACCGCCGCCTAGAAATAATCAATGAAAAGATAAAGGCCATAGCCTCGTGAGCAGTCGAAAAGCGGTGAGTGGTCGCCTTACCCAACCGAATATGACCAAGTGTCATACAAAGGTTACTCGCAAAATTTAATACTTTCGTGGACTTGGTAATCCAAAGCAACATCTGATCCAATTTAAGGCTACTTGTGGTAACACAGGAAACGATGCGAATCGCCAAGCTTTGACCTCACCGCTGAATGGTACAAATTACCAAATGATTCAGTTAAAACATTTGTCGAATTGGAGACCATATTTGTGAAAAGGTTCGTCAGCGCAACCGAGAAAATCACAATCGCTGACCTCGCCTTGTTGAAAAGAAGGAAAGATGAGTCAGTGAAGAAATTCATAAGTCGTTGGCACAACCTAAGTATGAAATGCAAGCAACAATTGGAAGAAGAACATGCAACTCAATTGCTAATGGGCAATATGGATGATAAAATGGCACCATTTCTATGCATGGCGTCGATTGTAACATTTCAGGACTTGCTTGATAGGATGGCTAAATTCAAAAAGCTGAATCACCCTAAGTTTGAAGTCTATGTAGATAAAGAAAAGAGAAACAAACCTTCAGACTCAAGAAGAAATGAAACTCACACCACTTCTTATAGCTCAAATGGTGAGAAGTGGGTGATATACAATGTGGATAAAGGAAAGCAGCCATGGTACAATGATGATAAGGGTAAAAAGCCTATTTACTCTAATCCACAGCCAAAATTGGTACTATGAGGTAATGACAAACCTCGGGCTTTTCCAAGTGGTGGGGAGCATCCAAAATATGCCACAAGAGATGATGAGCAAATGCGACCATCTCTTAAAGAAAGGATGAACAAGGAATATCCCTTTAGAAGGGACAGTGTGGCTAAATTATTTCGGCAAATAATCAAAGCTGTTTTATAGTTACCAGAAATCAAAAGGCCTAAAGAAGCTGATCAAGTCAATAATCCAAACTACTGTCCCTATCATCGAATGATCAGTCACCCTATTGAAGATTGTTATGTTTTCAAAGATTGGCTAGAAAGGAAGTATCAATGAGGTGAATTTACACTATCCGACAAGTTCTAGTCAACCAAAAGAGAGTCTATGGATGATTACGTCCTTCCGTAACATCCAACAAAGGCAAAGAAGGAGAATCGTTAGACCAAGAATGACAAACAAGTAGTTTCCAAAAGAGCGTGAAGAAGTTAAAGCAACAAAAAGATGTCTCAAGGGTTAAGTGGAAATCACCACTTGAACCTATATTAGATTTAAGAGAAATTCCTAAACTAAGTATTTGGGCTCCTCAGTGACACTCTGATAAGACTACTACGTCACAGCATGAGAAGCAGTCTGCCAAATGCAGGACCAATAAATCAAAGAAGCTGGCTAAGAAAAAGAAGATCAAGAAGAGAACTACAACTCAAAAGATCATTAACAATCTAGAGGAGTATCACCAGCTGGCAAGAAAGCCATTTAGGCTTGCAGACTTCATGCCTAAACTTCGCATTGTTGAATCAGATGAAGAAGATAATGGTGAGTCTTATCCAATAGAGTCATGTAAATCATCATGATGTCGATATTCTTCAACATCGCTTACTCAGATGACAAGGATAGTCGACACTCACTCACCAACCCACAAAATTTTATCGGAAAGCAAGAAGAGCTTGAGGAGCTAGTGTCTAAATTTTGTTTAATGACTCGACAAGATAATAACAATTCAGATGAAGATCTATACTTTCCTAACGGGGAAGAGTCAAACTCATCGATATCATCACATATGAAACGTATGACATTGAAAAAGGAGTCTAACCATTTTGGCCAATCTTCCGTAATAAGAAATTTGAAGAAACTTCTCTTCGTAAGAATCTGAGCATAAAGTTATTCAAGTTCAGTTGAGAAGTGGTAAAGTCTTACCACCTTCATCAAAGAAGGAAAATGCAAATAAAGACAAAGGCAAGCAAATTGAAGTCAACGAGGATATTATTCCTAGAAATTCTAGAGCGAAGCCTAAATCAAGCGAAAAGATAGATTATAATATTTTATCACATCTAAGAAAGATCCCTGCACAATTAAGTGTGTACGAGGCTCTTTGATGTCAAAAGACCTCAAGAAACTTTGATACAAGCTCTCAAAGATCCGAAGAGTTATGAAACTTATTTTGCTGAAAAATGCATGACCAAAGCATTGCAAACTCAAGATCTCCCAATAATCATATTTTTTGAAGAAGATCTTATGTTGGGAGCAGAAGATCACAATCATCCTATTTATGTTACTGTAGAGAGTGATGGCATCTCGATCAACCGCATATTGATTGATCCAGGTTCTTCTATCAATCTCATGAGTCTAAAAGGATTCAGAGGATTATCACTGGATATCCAACATCTTGGGAGATAAGTTGATGGTTCACGGCTTCAATGAAAAAGGACAGAAAATTTTGGGTTCATTTATTCTCCTACTCAAGTTTAAAGATTTATATACAGAAGCCAAGTTTCATGTAATCGATGATGATACATCATTTAGAGCTCTCTTGGGCTGGCCATGGTTACATGAGTATGGTATGGTGCCATCAACTATGCATCAATGTATGAAATATTTGAAAGATGGAGAAGAATTCAGAATTCTCAGTAACCTACAACCATTCTCCATCAATGAAGCAAAAATCTATGAAGATTCAAAGTACTTCATCCTCAAAGAGCCTAAGCCAATAAAGCCTCTTGAAGCAGTAGCATCCACTTCAGGAACTAAAGAGCAATCTCACAAAATGAAAGAACAGAAGCAAAGAGGAAGAAAGAAGGCAATGCTGACTCTCCCTAAAGCACTTGATTATGTACCTAAATCAAGAAAATCAGTTCCTCATTTTGGGAGTGACATAGAAGAAGAAGAAGAAGAAGAAGAAGAAGAAGAAGATATTCCTGTCAAACCTAAGGGAACTTATAAGCTCTCAAGAAAAGTAGAGTATGAAATAAGTGATTCTGATTCGGACTATAATTTTGAATATACTTATGGAAATAGAGTTCAGATGGATGCATCAAGGAGGATAGCTCACTTGGTAGTCATGACTCACTCAAAATTATACCCATCCCTCAACAAGCTTCAAAGAAATCACTCTTGGAGGTTCATAATATTGAAAAATTGATAACATTCTATGTGCCACCGTTGAGTGAGAGTGGTGGAACAGGAACTCTATTTTACAAATCTGAAGAGTCTTAGCCTCAAGATTTTCAACAGCACACTCAACATGAAAATTTTGATGAGATAGTACCAAAAAGAATACCAATATACTATCCTCAAAAGTTGTGAATAATGATGCATAAGCTTGGAGTTCACATTGGAACTACTAAACATAGGACTCAAGTCTTTAACAATATGTGGAGCCAAAGAAGTCCTCAAGCATGGAGAAGAAGTGATAAGTTTATCACTAAAGGTCTGGGGTTCATCCGCAAATCTCATCAAGAGATTATAATATAATAGAAGTCGAGATAGAAACTTTAGTGATAAAGAAGATGATTCCCATGAAATTCTTCTTAAAAATGATGAAGTGGAAGCCAAACTCGCACCTGAAGAACTTGAAGATGGTGGACAAATAGCTACTATGGATGAACTTAAAGAAGTCAACATAGGAGCTGAAGATGATCCCTGTCCAACTTTCGCCCTTCTCTGATGAAAAGAAAGTTGAAGAGCTAAAAAATGTTACTTTGTGAATTGGATTGCTTTGCCTGACATATTCTCAAATGTCGCTTATCCTCGATGTAGCGCTCAAACCAAATTTTATCAAACTAGATGCAATGCCTATTAAGCAAGATCCTAGGTGAATGAGATTGGAGATTGAAGAACGTGTATTGCGTAAAACTAAGAAGCTAATCGGCAGTTTCATCCGAGGAGAAGTATGATTGATAGCCAACATTATCCCAGTAGAAAGAAGAATCAATCTCGCATTGACTTCCGACACCTAAATAAGGCGTGCCCAAAAGATGACTTTCTGCTTCCAATATCAGAACTATTGGTGGACAACACTTCCAACTATAACATGTTCTCATTCATGGATGGATCGTCAAGATACAACCAAATCAAAATGGCACCTGAAGATGAAAAACATACATCATTCAGAACACCTATTGGTATCTATTGTTACACGATCATGCCTTTTAGCTTGAAAAATGCTGGAGCTACATACCAAAGAGCTATGACGCATATTTTCGATGAGTTGATTCATCAAAAGGTGGAATAATATGTTGACGATTTGGTGGTGAAGAGCCTAAACCGTGAAAATCATTTCGAAGACTTGAGAATTGTACTTGAGAGAATCAAAAAATATGATCTCAAGATGAACCCTCTTAGATGTGCATTCGGGGTATCCTCCGAAAAATTCCTTGGGTACATTGTACGTCACAGAGGTATTGAAATTGATCCTACTAAAATCAAGGCAATTATGGAGATGCCTCCTCAAGAGTTTGCGCCCATTCTTTACAAGGACAACTCGCATTCATCCGTCAATTTATATCAAATCTATCAGGATGCTATCAACCATTTGCAAGGTTGATGAAGAAGGATGCTCCATTTAAATGGGACAAGGAGTGTCAGGAAGCCTTCAATAGCATTAAAAGCTACTTGTTAAAGGCTTAATTTTTAAATTAGGCCAGATTATAAACTTAATTAGCTAATTAGTCATTTTAAAAAAAATTTAAAATAGTCATCCATCAATCATGACCGCACCGACCGATGCCGGCCTCGATCAAGGACTAGCGAAATTTAAAAAAAAAAATTAAATAAGAAATCCACATTTTTTGGCCATATCAGACTCATTAGGTGTCAAATTTTGGCGTAGTTAGTATCATTGGAAAGATAATGAAAAATTATACAACTTTCATGTTGACAACTTTTGTCGAATCTCGCCCGGTGAGCCTCAGTTTTTGCAAATGTGTGACTTCTAAAGTTGCAAAAAAAATATATTGATCTTAGTTTTTTTGTCATGCTCACATGTATTGATTTTGCGTTTTGGTATCTGGAAAAAATAATAAAAATTCTATAATTTATGTTGACAACTTTTGATGAATCTTGTCATGTAGTTTTGTAAATGTGTGACTCTTCTTTTTTTTATAGGAGATCTCTTGCTAATTTGTGAATGTCGAGATGTCATCTTTAGTCATTCATATACTATTGGCTATTTTTATACAGTAGATGGCATGTACTATTAGCTATTTTTTATTTGTTATCTTTAGTCATTCATGTACTCCATTGTATAATCCGTAGTTTATTATTTGTTTGTTTTGATTAATTCAAATGCGAGGAGGAAAGATTCAACTGATAATTACATAAGAATTCAAACTCAATTTATATATAAAATATAATGAGTGTATTTGATATTACCAAAAAATCATATATATTCAATAATCATTGTATTATGACAAAAAAAAAATAGGGGTTGTCACAATATATTTAATTTTTGCAACTTTACAAGTCACATATTTACAAAAATTGCGGCTCACCGGATGAGATTCGTCAAAAGTTATTAACATAAAAGTTGTAGAATTTTTTATTATCTTTCCAACAATACTAAGAACATCAAAATATAACATCTGATGAGCCTGATATGGCCAAAAAATGAGGGCTACATCAATATCTTTATTTTTTTAACTCAAGTCACATATTTGGACTCAATGATTATCAAAGTTGTCAACATAAAAGTTGTATAACTTTTTATTATCTTTTCAATGATACCAAGTATGCCAAAATCTAACACTTAATGAGCCTAATATGACCAAAAAACGTGGACTGCTTATTTAATTTTTTTTAAAAAAAATGCAGATGGTCAGCTCTACATCTGTCATGTTGCATTAGCCTATTTATATTTTAAAATAACTAATTAGCTAATTAAGTTATAATCCGCTAATTTAAAATTAAGCTCCACAATCCTAAATCAACACTTACATGAAGCCTTTCATTATACAGCATTAGAGTCCCTTGCATTATTACACAATGAAGAAGGAAAAGTGAATGCTCTTTATTATATCACAAATAAATTGGCAAATGAGATACTCTCAGATGAAGCATTGTTTGGATCTTTGCGGTCAAAAGCTTTGTCATTATATGTTATCTCACAAAATTATCCTCATCAAGGATCGATCCTCAAATACTTGATGACAAGACGCGTTGACTAAATAGATGGGCGTGTGCTTTTTTAATTTGATATCGCATACATCCTTAAAAAAAAGTAGTGAAGGGACAAGTCTTAGTAGATTTTGGCGATCCTATCCCTACTAGCTCTTAATGATGATTTGAGATGAGCAAATTATGCTCATTCATGAAGAAAAATCACAAAGGCGAAATGTGCTTTGATGGAGCCTTGATCAAACAAGTCCAATCAAAATTTCCCAAGAGCAAAATCGACATTATCTTCACACTAGAAGGAGGAATAATGAGATGATCATATGGATTGACCGAGCCAAGAATAATAAAGCTAAATATGAAGCATCTGTATTGAAGAAGCTATTTTCATAGAATTAAGCACATTTTTGTTGGTGATTATAAATCAAGTACTTGGCATCTATAGAATTAACAAGCGAGTTAGCTTTCTATCACAAGCGAGTTCTTGAGCTTATGAAGCAAAGACCAAATATCCACTACCTCGAGTCTCTCAATCAAGAATAGTCATTGCAAAATTCTAAGGAAATGGCAAGTATGAATGGTGATTATGTCATGATGCATTTTACTGATGAGTTCTAGAGCCAATAAAGTATCAATCCCCGGTAGAGGGTTACCAATCACCCAAAATTAATTGCTCCTCATACTCCCAAAAGTAACAGTTATTTCAAGAAGAATTTGAATGACATTGCCTAAGCTGTGAAGCCTTTGTTATAGAAAAGTCCTGAGGCAAGTCTTCATCGACTATTTTAAAGAAGACAAATTACCAAGTAATAAATCACTAGCAGCTCAAATCAAAAAAAGAATGCTATGCTATGCTTTCGTCGATAACACTTTATATCATAGATCCTTTGAACAAATGTGGCTACGATATGTGTAGATGAAATAGCAAAGTGATGATTGAAGTTCATGAAGGACTTTGGTGCACATCAGTCCCAAGATGGCGGTAAAGATAAAAGGATGGGTTATTATTGGTTGTCTATAAGATATAATCATGCTAAGAAGTGTCATGAGTGTCAGTACAGGATCTCATCCATCAACCTCCAAATCCATTACACCCAATAATAGCATTTCCCAATGTTAGATTGTAATTGGACCAATTGATCCATAATCATGTGGACATCGCTTCATCCTATGACTACTTCTCTAAGTTTTAGCTACCCCATTTAAAGAAGTCGGAGTGATCAACTTCTTCACGCGCAATGGTATATATATTTGGAGTGTCATGAATAATTTTTGATAATAACGACTTTCAAGTGCAAAGATTTATAGATTCATCGATCAACACAAAATTGATTGGAGATACTCTTCAATATATAATCCAAGAGCAAATTTGGCGGAGGCCTTCAAGACATTAGTCAAGCTGTCAAGAATATTCTCACCAAAATACAAGAGAATGGCATACCAAGCTAGTAGAGGCTCTGCATCGAACTACCTACAAGGCGCTAAGTCCACTCCCTATTCACGATTTGGAAAGCGGTTCTTCCAAGTTGAGTTGCCTTCACTTGAGTAGCCATCCTACAATCTACAAGATCAAAATGATCGAGAATGGAGGAACTGTGCTTGATGATAGATTACAAGCTCATCAAAATCGAAGTTTATCGAAATGTCCGGGCTTTTGACCATACGCGGGCTCAACATTTCAAGGAAGGTCGTCGAGAAGATTATTCCTTCAAAAATTTGGTGGCAAATTGAGCCTAATTGGGAAGGCTCTTTTGATTGAAAAAGTGTATCAGGATACCAACTCATCAACCTAAAGGGTGAAAGACCAATGCCAATCACATCGTTACCTAAAAGTATTATACATGACAAATACATTCCAAAGTACAATAAAAATCATGCCATTTTAGTATAACTATTTAGGTTGACATCGTGTTTCATCGAGATCCCTAAATAAACATACTGATGAAGAACTTTTCAGAAAATTCAATGTCAGGCATTTTTAGTTTATATTAAATTTATTTGAGTTGACATCATGCCAAAAGACAAGACCCTCAAATATATTCTTATTTAGGTTGACATCGAGTTTTATGCCGAAATCCCTTTATATATCCATAACTGTTACTATTAAGTTGCAGAGTCTTGCAGGAACAAAAAAAAAATCTATTTCTACACATAAAAGGACAACCCCAAATGTTAAGAAATTTATCTCTCATTTAAATAGAGATCAAGTCAAGAACTCACGATTTGAAGCTTCAATCAAGCGTTGGAGAAACATCAACCTCTATATCCAAGTCTAAGACATGGATGGGTTCTAAGGTCGACTCAACAAGCCCACAAATGGGTTGGCTCTCCTCACTCAACAAGCCGCAGAAAAGGCATGATGAAAGAGCCGTTCTCGATGATAAAATCAAAACTCACTATAGCTTAAGTCGAAGACTCAAGTATTCTCAGTTGATGATGCTCTCCTCACTCAACAACCCATAAGAAAAGGCCGTAGTGAAATAGCCCCTACTCGTCAGTCCAATGATAATAAATTCAATCTCGAGTGAGATCCTTAATGATTTGCAACCGATCCAAGAGATCTCTACTTGATCGATAGTCAAGCAAGCTAAGGAAATGCTCAATTCAACTATCTTTATATTATCGCAATGTGATATTTCAATCTATTCTCAAATGATCATCAAGCTCAAAGCACATGAAATATCTCTCATCAAGTAATTCAGCGGCCGAAGCGATGAAGCAATTCCATAGTTTATACAGATGGGCAACTAAAGGAATTTTGTGATTATTCATCTTAAAGCACCTGCTGACTAATAACTTAACATTGATCCTATATATATAAAAGGAAGGACATTTGTATGTATCCTTAAACAAATCCGTTAAAGTAGCAAGCACATGATTCATGGCATACATACACGTCCTGACAAGTCAATGTTGACAAATTAGGTTAATCCTTCATCAAGTCCGTCAAGCTCAAAGCTAGGACAGAAGGAATTTTAAATCTGATCAAGCCCAAATAAATCGATTCCCTAGCGGAGTCCTTCATCAAAATAAGCAGACCAATTCCTCCATCAAACCCAACCAAGCATGAAGCTAGGGTCGGAGGAGACTCAAATCTACAAGAACATAAAAGAAAGAGATCTTCAATAAAGCCATTGAAGTAGATAGTATATGGTACAAGAACTCTTATCAATCTGACAAGTTGAATCAAATGGTCAGCTCATTTAGCATGTCGAATGAGGCGGCATACGATAAATCAAAGTTCTGTAAGTTATCCTAATCAAAGCCGAAATGATCCAAGTTCTGTGGTCATCTCAAATGGTCAACTAGTTTTCAACAAACGTGACTCGTTCTATGCATGAATCACATTTGTTGGGGGGGGGCATTTGTTGACCTCCACATATGTATCATAAATCAAGGTAAGCCCACAAATCAAATTCGACGGACTTCGGAGGTGACAGTGCGCAAATCGAGGTCAAAATGCACTAGATATCACTGAAAATGATCAAAATGACCTCTGATCGATGAACAGACTTCTCCATCATGTTCAGAACATTAAAATTGATCATAATATAAATATTACAAAATCTAATGATCAATCGATTAAATTCTCGAGCTAACAATGTGTCAACACGCATATCAGAGTTGAGAAGCTGCGACAAAGTCCAAATGATCTCGGTTCATGAAATTGATTGCGCCGTTAGACTTGAAATATTGAAATATATCAAATGAGACTGCCCGCGCTCAATTCGTACAAGTCTGTACAAATGTCGAATGATTTGAAGTGACAGTGCACAAATCGAAGCTGAAATGCACGAGACATCATCGAAATCAACTCAAACGATCTTCGATCAATGAACAAACTTCATCGTTTCCTTCAGAACATTGAAATTGATCAAGATATAAATATTGCACAACTTGATGATCAACCGATCAAGCTCGATGCGTGCTTATTAGAGAGGCATTGACAAGGATAAAAAAACCTCCGTTTATGAAATTGATCAAGTCATTGGCTTCAAAACATCAAAATTTATCAAATGAGACCATTCGCAGTTAATTCAAACGAGTTTGCATGAAAATCGAGTGAGCTAAAGCGACAGCATGCATTTCGAGCTAAAATTGACTCAATTTAGCGCTGACTTGAACCAAATGACCTCCAATTATGAAACAGACTGCGTCATTGCATTTAGAATGATAGAATTACCCTAGATCGACATATATATTGATTATGTGCATTTACGGGTGTGAAACCCAATTTAAAATCGTTGAATTAATTTAAAATTAATTTAAAATTCCCAAATTACCCCCCTACTCAACCATTCCCTCCCATTTTTAGTTTTCTGAAAAAGAAAAAAAGAAAATAAAGGAATAATAACCACTCCTTCTAATTTCACTCTCATTCAGACTCCTCTCTGATTCTCCCCATTCATTTTCTCTCTCCCAAACTCCCTCTCCTTTCCATTCCCCGCCAATTCTTTCTCTCGTCAGAAAGAAAAGAGAAATCACAAGGTAAAATCCTACCCTCGCTCTTAATTTCTACATCATCGTGATCTCTGCACGCCCGCCAGATCCATAAAATTTGCTCGCCCGGCTCTGTCAGCGATTGCCTTCTGGCCCACAGTGAATGTAATCCCTGTCATGTTCCTCCCCATCGTTGCCGCAGTGGCTCCCTCGCTTGATCGCTCCCGTCGCTTCTCAAGCGCTGCACTTTCATCGCGGACCATTCCATCGTATGACCAAATCTCGCCTCATTCCGCGTTCCACTCAGTTCTCCTGCGATCCATTGACCGTGACCGTGCGTGGTCCACTCTCAAATCTTCCTCAGCTGTCCGCGACCAATGTCCTCATTCTCCAACCCACCTCGACTGTTTTCTCGCTGTTCCAGGTCGCTCTTCCTTGACCCATCGTGACCCTTCTTGGCATCAACCTTCCCAGCCCATCAAATTCCTAACAAACGTCCCATTTTTTCTTTCCGAAATCGGGCCGTCAACAAGTGAATTATTCCCTCAATTTTTAGCATCGCACCCTCGCTTTAGCCTTCCTGTTTCCATTGCACCATAAATCGGGGAAGAACATCATCAACAGGCGAATTCTTCCTTCGATTCCCGGCGTCGCTTCCCTCAGTTTAGTCCCATGCACCGAGAGGAAGAACATCATCAATGAAATTCTTCTTCTTTTGATTGTCGCTCCTTTCTACATTAATTCCCTCCCAATTCCATTTGAGCCTTTGCTCAAAATTCTTCGAACTTGTGGGATTTGTGAATGTGAATGTATATATATATATATATGCTTGTGCTTTTCTGCAAGTTTGAAGACCTCGATGTGCTCAATTGGGTGCGATGAGATAAAAATAAGTGTCACAGACACACTATGCTCACAGGGTATCGAGTAAGCCGACTTGTTAGATGTTGCTCCCCTAGGCAAATCTTTGCCAAAATTTTATCTAATTTTCAAACTTAGAAAAAAAAATGGGGGGGAGGAATATATATTGCATTGTATGTCTTCTTTCGGTTAAAGACCTGTTCAATAAGGTGAGATGAAAACCGGTGTGTTGCAAGACACCACTCATGCTATTAAGTAAGCCAAAAATACCCCGATGCGACCACAGGGATGATGGGAGGCGTCAAAATTTTCTTTAAATTCTAGACTTAGAAAAAGAAGAGGGGAAAGAATATATATTGCATTTGTTTTCTTTCAAGTTTAAAGGCCTCATCGTGCTATGATGAGATGAAAAGCGTGTCTGAAGACACCACTGCCACGGGTGTGTATAGGCCAAAACACCCCGATACTCTACGATGATCGGAGGCTAAAATTTTCTCTAAATTCTAGACTTAGAAAAAAAGGAGGGAGTGAATATATATTGCATTTGTTTTCTTTCATGTCTAAAGACCTCATCGTGCTTCAGGCTGATGAGATGAAAATGGTGGATCATTAAGACACCACTCACTATCAATAGAAAAGTGGAGTAAAATAAAATACCCCTCTGACCCCACATGGGGATGACAGGAGGAATTACAGTCTTTTAACATAAGCAAGGGGGGGGGTGTAAAATAAACTGACTTAAGAATGCTAAGTAGTGAAACTTGCAACTAATTTTAAACAAAAAATATCAAATAAAAAAGGGGAGAAAAGTAAAATAGCATATAACAAATACAAAAGTAAAATAAAAAGAGAGCAAATGAAAATGAGGATAAATCTTCTTTAAAATAACAAATTAAAATGTCTTTTGAAATATAAATCAAAATGCCTTCTTATACCGGATCAACCCTTGTACACAGACAAAAGGCAATAAATCAAAATTTACAAAAATCATAAGGCTTTCTTTAATAAAAAATTAGAGAATTTCATTCTAATTATTATTGTCAAAATCAACAAAATCACTAATTAAGTGAAATTATCTAAACTATAGATTCCTGCATGTGCTCGGGCATAGAGGTTTCAACTGCAAATTTTAATGTCTGAAAAGGCTGCACAGGCTAAAATTGAAATTAAATGAAAATACAATATCAATTTCATAATTCAAAAATAAAAACTACCTAAATTCATAAATACACCAGCATGTGCCCCGACACTATGTTGAATGCTTAAATTCAAGTAATGCGAGGATCTTTGCATGCTTCCCTATTTAGTCTTAAGACTGGGTCCGGGTTAACAAAACCTAAAAACTTATAATAAGAGTTTCAAATCAGTGAAACATCTAAAAAATTTATTATGTCAGATGATAGTAGATCTAATCCTCTGTTAGCAGCTAAACAGAGTTGACAGGATCTAAAACTCTTAAACATATTCAAATTAATCAAATTTTTAACTCAGATCAAATATCAATCTGAAACTGCTTAAATGAAATTTTATCACTAAAAACTTAAACCAAACTCAATCTATCCACCTTCTGCAATAGTTTGTCAAAAGTGACAAATTAAGAAAACTCTAGCTCACAAAGGAGTCAATGTCAAATCAAGTGTTCTGCTATGTTCTCTTTCAATCAATCTCTTGCCAGTAAGGACATGGCCCGTGTCCTTGAACTATGTGGCTTGGCCAGTAGGCTCCACAGATAAAATAGTTATGACCAGAGTCCTCTAATCGGGTGGTTTAGCCAGTCCAGCTCCATTATATTATGATCAGGACCGTAGATCATATGTTCCCTAATGGCTCTACATGCTGCTACTATACGCTACGCATTTTGTGATCTAACGACTAGCCTTAATCAAAAGTTCTCTCTCACTTACTGGGAGGGGTAATTAACTATAGAGGCTTGTGCCTATAGGAAACTTGAAACCAGATCTAAAGTTCTCACCAAATGAGGATGAAATCTCTGAGTAGTGTCTTATCTACTATCTCATCTGCCTTCTGAAAATTACACTGACACCTTAATCACTCTCTTCATCGAAGAGGTCGGTGGTGAATTTTCGGAGCACACAAGCTATCATCACTGGACTGACAAGCAAGGACTCTTTCACTGCAGCCTTTTCTTACGGCTTGTTGAGTGAGGAGAGCGTCGGCTACTCGACTTCATTTGGGCTTGTTCAGTTCAACCTTTAGAACCTACTCGAGTCTTTGACTTAAGCTACAATGGGTTGGTGGTTTTGTCATCATACTGACGAATAGAAGCTCTTTCAATGCGGCCTTTCCTTGCGGCTTATTGAGTGAGGAGAGCGTCAGCAACTCAGTCATTTGTGGGCTTATTAAGTTTGATCTTTAAAACTCATCTGTGTCCTAAACTTCAGGATGTAGAGGTTCATATTTTTTCAACTCAGTTGATTGAAACTTTCAAAATTGAGAGTTCTTCTGACTTGATCTTCAGAATTTGGCAAATCTGGGAGATAAATTATTGACATTTAGGGTTATCTTTTTATGCGTAGAAATAGATTCTTTTTATTCCTGCAAGAACCCGCAACTTAACAGTAATAATTATGGGTATATTAAGGGATTTCGGCATAAAGCTCAATGTTAAACTAAATCAAAATATATTCGAGGATCTTGTCTTATAACACGACGTCAACTCAAATAAACTTAATATAAATTAAAAAATGTCCCATATCTTGTAGGGAGAATTCTAAAGCACATTTAAAAGAACTTTCAAGATGAAAATATGCAAATACATCAATATTTGAATTAATATACTCTTAAGAGGGTTTTAACATGCAATATTGATTTCATCTATATATAAAAATCTAAAATGTCCCTTATGTAACAGGGGAAATTTTACAAAAAGGTTTTTCATCTAGAGTGAGTATGTTTATTTAGGAATCTCGGCAGGAAGCACGATGTCAACCTAAATAGATATACTAAAAAAAATGTCACCTGTCTTGTAGAGGGATTTCTATTGTACTTTGAGAGTGTATTCCTCATGTATAATACTATTTTAAGTATCAACGATTAATTAATGTCATTGATCTTTCACCATTTAGGTCAATGAGTTGGTATGTCCCTTCTTGGTACACTTTTTTAATGACAAAAGGGCCCTCCCAATTAGGCTCAAATTTACCATCAAATTTTTTATTAGGAATAATTAGTCTTCTCAGCACCAGGATCAATTCTCCTTTTTGGAATGTTCGAGACCGCACTGTATAGTCAAAAGCCCTGGACATCTTTGCTTGATAAACCTCTAGATTTTGATGAGCTTGCAATCTAATTTCATCAAGCGCGTCAAGTTCCTCCATCCTCAGATGAGCATTTTGATCTTCAGTTAGATTGTATTGGATGCCTACTCGAAGTAATGGCAATTCAACTTCAACCAGAAGAACCGCCTCAGTTCTAAATACTAATGAATAGGGAGTAGTTGTAGTCGGCATCTTGTAGGTGGTTCGATACGCCCATAGTACCTCTATTAGTTTGGTATGTCATTCTCTTTTATTTTTAGTGAGAATCTTTTGAGCGACTTTTGATATCTTATTGAAGGCCTACGCCAAACCATTTTCTCTTGGATTGTATATTGAAGAGTATCACCAATCAATTTTGTGTCGATCAACGAATCTATAAATCTTTGCACTTTTAAAAGTTATGCCATTATCAAAAATTATTCGGCGCGGCACTCCAAATCTATAGACCACATTATGTGTGAAGTTGATCACTTTCGATGTAACTTCTTTAAAGGGATAGCTTACCCATTTAGAGAAATAGTCATTGCTAGGATGAAGCGTGTCGGACGGGTGGATCAATTGGTCTAATTACATATGTACCCCAATATTCAAATGGCCAGGATGCTATTGTTGGGTGTAGTGGATTTGAAGGTTAATGGATTATATTCCCATGCACTTGACATTCGTGGCACCTCTTAGCATGATTGATATATTCTCTCACCATATATGGCCAATAATAGCCCATCCTTTTGATCTTTATTGCCATCTTGGGAATTGATTGATGTGCACACAAAATCCTTCATGAACTTCAACCATTACTTTGCTAGCTTCTTCTGCATTTGGGCATTATAACCATATTCTTTCAAAGGATCTACGATATAAAGTATTGTTGACGAAAGCACAGTGCAGCATTCTCTTCTCGATTTGAGCTGTCAGTAATTTATTATTTGGTAATTTGCCTTCTTTAAAGTAGTCGATGAAGGGTTTCCTCCAATCATGTGGCTCTTCTACAATAAAGGCTTCTCATTGCTTTTCTGAATCAATGTCAGGCTTAGCTTTTCTCAGTATAATTTCATGTTGATTTTGAGGTGTATGAGGAACAACGAGTCATCTGTTGTCCTGATAACCCCTGTGGGGATTGATACTTTGCTGGCTCTCTAGAACTTCGTCAGTAAATATCTATGACATAATCACCATTCATACTTGTATCTTAGCTAATTTTGCTAAGCAATCATTTTTACTATTCTCAATCGAGAGACTCGAGTTAATGTGATATTTGGTATTTGCTTCATAAGTTTGAGAACTCGCTTATGATAGAAAGCTAACTCAAGCTTATTGATTTTAGAGATGCCAAGTACTTAATTTATAATAAGCTGAGAATCTCTAAAAATATGCAAGTTTTGAATGCCTATGAAAATGACTTCTTCAAGACCTACCACTAATGCTTCATACTTCATTATTAGCTCTGTCAATCCATATGATCTCTCATTATCCTCCTTCTGTGTTATGAAGATGATTGATTCTGCTCTTGCCCTGAAAATTTAGATTTGACTTGTTTGATCTATAAGGCTCCATCAAAGTACATTTCAAATTTGTGATTTTTCTTTCATGAATGAGCATAATTTGCTCTCATCGTGAAAATCATTATTAAGAGAAGAGTCTGGATGGGATGTGCGCAAGAAAATCTCCTAAGACTTGCCCTTCACCGCTTATGAACGTGATATCAAATTGTAAAAGCACACGCATCTTGCCAAGTAACCTCAAACGTTGGTCTTGTTATAAAGTACGAATTGATCCGAGATGAGGGTAATCTTGTGAGATAACATAATGATGGAGCTTTTGGACTACAAAGATCAATGCCAAGTGCTTCTCTATCAGAGTATCTCATTTTCGCCATATTAATCTTCAATTAATATATAAAGAGCATTCTTCTTTTCTTTCATTGTGCCAATAATGCTCTAAGGACTCTTCTAATGTAGTGTATAGAATGAGGCTGTGAGTAGGCACGCAAGGATTGGTGGGTTTAACAAGTAGTTTTAATGCTATTGAAGGCTTCTTGGCACTCCTTATCCCACTTGAATGAAGCATCCTTCTTCATTAATCTTACAAATGATTGGCAGCATCCTGATGGGTTCGATATAAATCGACAGATGAATGCAAATTGTCCTTGTAAAGAACGAAGCTGACATAAACTCTTTAGTAGAGGCATCTCCATAATAGCCTTGATTTTAGCGGGATCAATTTCAATTCCTCTATGACGTACAATATACCCAAGGAATTTTTCGGAGGATATTCCAAATGCACATTTTAGAGGATTCACCTTGAGATTATATTTTTTGATTCTCTCCAATACAATTCTCAAGTCTTCGAAGTGATTTCATGATTCAAGCTTTTCACCTCCAAATCTTCAACATAACATTCCACCTTGAATCAACTCATCAAAAATATGTGCATGGTATGTACTTAGCATTTTAAAGCCAAAAGGCATAGCGTAGCAATAGATGCCAATAGTGTTCAATGATATATGTTTTCATCTTTAGGCGCCATCTGATTTGATTATATCCTGATGATCCATCCATAAATGAGAACATGATAGTTGGAAGTGTTGTCCACTAGTAGTTCTGATATTGGAAGTGGAAAGTCATCTTTTGGGCACACCTTATTTAGGTCCCAAAGTCAATGCAGATGGATTTGGCCATTCTTCTAACTATGTATGCTATCCAATATGCATACTTCTCTTCTTGGATGAAACCTACTTCGATCTCCAATCTCATTCGCCTAGGATCTTACTTAATAGGCACCACATCTGATTTAATAGCAAGTTTATGAACTACTACATCATGGGATAAGCCTGGCATTTCATAACATGCCCAGAAAAAGCAATCCCTAACTTCACAAAGTAGCATTTTTTGCTCTTCCACCTTCTCATAAGGTAGAAGGGCACTGACGAAAAAAGTTGGACGGGATCATCCTCAACTCCTAGGTTGATTTCTTTGAGTTCATCCATAGTAGCTATTTGTCCACCATCTTCGAAGTTCTTCTGCATTTGGCTTCTACTTCTTCATCATTTTAAGAAGAATTTCATGGAGATCATCTTCTTCATTATGAGTTTCTATCTCCCTTCTATTATATTATAACAGTTTATTTTGATGAGATTTGTGGATGAACCCAAGAAATTTAGTGATAAACTTATCACTTCTTCATGATGCTTGAGGACTTCTTTGGCTCCACATCCTGTTAAAGATTTGAGTTCTATGTTTAGTAGTTCCAATATGAATTCCAAGCTTATGCATCATTCTTCGCAATTTTTGTGGATAATATATTGATATTCTTGTTGGCACTATCTCATCATAATTTTCATGTTGAGTAGGCTGATCAAAATTATGAGGTTGAGACTCTTCAAATTTTTAAAATAGAGTTATTGTTCCGCCACTCTCACTCAACGGTTGAACATAGAATGTTATCAACTCTTCAATGTTATGAACCTCCAGTGGAGTGATTTCTTCGAAGTACTGTTGAGGGATGGGTATAATTTTGAGTGAGTCATCCGACACGCCAAATGAGCTATCCTCTTGATGCACCATCTGAACTCTATTTCCATAAGTAGATTCAAAATCATAAATCGAATCACTTATTTCATACTTTATCTTTCTTGAAAGCTTATAAGTTTCTTTAGTTTGATGAATATCTTCTTCTTCTTGTGTGTCACTTCCCAAATGAGGAACTATTTTCTTGATTTAGGTGCGTAATCAAGTGCTTTAGGAGAGTCGATTACCTTCTTCTTTCTTTTGTTTTAGTCTTTCACTTATGAAATTGCTTTTTAGTTCCTAAAGTGGATGCTAGCTTCAAGAGGCTCATTGGCTTAGGCTCTTTGAGGATGAAATATTTTGCATCTTCATAAATCTTTGCTTCATGAGAGAATGGTTGTAGGTTAGAATTTTGAACTCTTCCCATCTTTAGGTACTTCATACATTGATGCATAGTTGATGGGACCATGCCATACTCATGCAGCCATGGTCAACCCAAGAGAGCTCTAAATGATGTATCGGCATCGATTACATGAAACTTGGCTTCTGTATATAAATCCTAAAACTTGAGCAGGAGAATAAAAGAACCTAGGGTTTTCTACCCTTTTCATTAAAACCATGAACCATCAACTTATCCCTCCCAAGATGTTGGATATTAAGCGATAATCCTCTTAATACTTTTTGACTCATAAGATTGATAGAAGAACCCGATCAATCAATATTAGATCGAGATGTCATCACTGTAGTAACATATAGAGGACAATTGTGATCCATCCCCAACATAAGATCTTCTTCAAAAATGATTACTAGGGAGATCTTGAGTTTGCAATATTAGTCATGCATTTTTCAGAAAGTAAGCTTCATAACTCTCGGATCTTTGAGTATCAAAGTTTTCTCGAGATCTTGACATCAAGAGAGCCTCATACACACTCATTATGTAGATCTTTCTATGTGATAGAATATTATAATCTATCTTTTCACTTGGTTTAGGCTTTATTCTAGGATTTTTGGGAATGATATCTTCATTGACTTCAATTTATTTTTATCTTTATTTGTTTATTTCCTTCTTTGATGAAGGTGGTAAGACTTTACCACTTCTCAATTGAACTTGAATCACTTTATCTTGCTTAGATTCTTCTGAGAGGTAGTTTCTTCAAATTCCTTCTTATTCAGATTGGCCAAAAAGGGCTAAACTCATTTTCAACTTTACATGTTTCATGATGATATCGATGAGTCTGACTCTTCTCCATCGGAAAATAGATCTTCATCTCAATATCTTTGTTGAGTCATTAAACAAAATTCAAATGTTAACTCATCAAGCTCTTCTTGCTTTCTATATAAGAATTCTGATGGTTGGTCGAGTCTATTTGACTACCCTTATCATTTCAGAGTACCTGATGCTGAAGAGCATCTGACATCACATAAATGATTTGACATGTCTCTACTGGACAAGATTCACCATTATCTTCTTCATCTAATTCATCAATGTGAAGTTTAGGCATAAAGTCTGCAAGCCTAAATGATTATCTTTCCATATGGTGATACTCTTCTAAATTATTAATAATCTTTTGAGTTGTAGTTCTCTTCTTGATCTTCTTTTCTTACCGCCTTTGATTTATGAGGCTATGTAGACGCTCCTTGTGGATGAAGTAGCCTTATCGTTATTGAGAAGCCCAAATACTTTTTAGGCATCTCTTTAAGTCCAATATAGGTTCAAGTGGTGATTTTCACTTAACACTATGGACGCTTTTAGCGCTTCAACATTTTCATGGTCTTTTGGAGACTAGCTTTCATTCTTCACTGAACCGATTTCTCCTTCTTTTTATTTGATGGATGATACAAGAGGACATAATCATCCTTGTAGACTCTCTTGGGTTGACTAGAACAATCTAGATAGTGTAAATTCATCTCGATACTTCCTTTCTAGCCAATCTTTGAAGACATAACAATCTTCGAATAGATGACTAATCATCCATGATGTGGGACAATAATTTGGATTACGACTTGATTAGCTTCTTGCCTTTTAATTTCGGTAATTATAACCGCTTTGACCGCTTCAAAATTTAGCCACACTATCTCTTCTAAAGGAATATTCTTTGTTCATCTTTTTCCTTAAGAGATGGCACGCATTCTCATCATCTTGTTTTTTTGCTTTTGGATGCTCCCACCACTTGAAAAGTCTGAGGTTTATCATTGCCTCCCAATACCAATTTTGGTGGATTAGAATAAATGTTTCTTTCCTTATCATCATTGTACATTGGTTGTTTTCTTTATCCACATTATATATCACCAATTTTTCACCATTTGAGCTATAAGCGGCATGAATTTCATTTCTTCTTGAGTCTGGTTTGTTTCTCTTGCTTTATCCAATAGATTTCACTTAGGGATGATTCAATTTTTTCAAATTTAGCCACCCTATCAGCAAGTCTGAATATTGTAATTGACACCATACATAAAAAATGGTGCATTTTATCATCCATATTGCCCATTAGCTTGGATCACATGTTCTTCTTCCAATTGTTGCTCACACTTCATACTTAGTTACCAATGACTTATGAATTTTATCACTAACTCATCTTTTCCTTTAGTAAGGCAAGGTCGGCATTGTGATTTTCTCACACTTGGTGAACCTCTTCATGAATATTATCTCTAATTTAACAAAGTTTTAACCAATCACAATTCTGCATACCATTCAAATAAGTCGCTTAACGAATGACTAAAAAAAGTAGCATCATTCCTCCCTCTGTTACCACAAGTAGCCTTAAATTGGGCTAGATGTTGCTTTGGATTACCAAGCCCACTGAAAGTATTAAATTTTGGCACTAAGTAACCTTTCAGGTACGACACTTGATCATATTTAGCTGGGTAAGAGCGACCCCTACTCACCAACTTTTTAGCTTGTTGTGAAGCTATAACTACCTTTATGTTTTCATTGATTATTGTTTCTAGTTGAGTTATATTCCGTGTGTGCTAGCTAGATTTTGAATTATCACCAAGAGGGTTAACTAATCATCGCTTCGTATATGTATGTATGAGCTGAGGTACGTGAGTGACTTGGTATGTGGTTGTATTAGCTATTACTGTTGATTAACATACAAAGTGTGCACATTTGATGTGATATTCTAACATCTCCATCATGATATTCATTTGTACCATCATATCATTCATCTTGGTACCAAGTGTAATCTCCTCTTTGACTTCCATTTACGCATTTCTCGCTTCTCTACGCATCAACAAGTAAGCTCTTCTTCTTCCTCTACTTCTTATTGTTTTGCTCCATGCTCATCTTCGGGAAGAACTTGATCCCTTCTCCTTATGCATTTGTAGGGCGCTGTTTAATGATATGTGAGTATAAAAGTGTATTACCGATCATTTTTGGTTCAACCATATAAACAACTTCAATGCCCATGATCTCTTTTTCATTTTGATCTTCTTCTTATTCTTCTTCAGTAGAGATTGAAGATACATCTCTATTTGCTTCTGTGAAGACTCTTCTTCATAAACATCAATTCAGTTCGTTCCCTGATATTCATGGGATGGTGTCGAGCAAGTAAAGTTCATCTATATCTCCTCAACCATATGATGACTTCCACTTCCATATGGTTCCTCTTCATTATTTCTGTACATAAATTTTTGATCGACATTTCCCAAGGATCTCCTGTTCACTGCGAAACGAATACTTCTTAGGGGATCAAAGTCAACCTTCTCTTGTGGGGTGAATGACGATGATGGGATCCCCTAGAGGATTCTCCAGGTGTCGACCATCATGTATTTCATCTGATATCCCTTTTTGGTATCCACTTGATGAGTTATTTTAAGGAGATTTAAGTATATGTATCGATGTCACATCTCTTCCATTCTTCATTTCACCATGGGGCCTCACCTCACGCTTATCCTTTCGAGATTTTGAACGATTCTGGACACATGGTCAGCCTGCGATGCTCATGTGAAGCATACTTGGCGATGACTACCATAAGAGATGCAACCTCCTTGGTGGAGCTTCAGTATTTTCACTCACCGCAGGCCTCTAAAATCTTCTTTTCATCAAGTCTCTGTCCTTGGCTACTTTAAGAACTTTGTGTATTCTGGCATACAGTGTTTCAAGCTATCTCCTCTGTGGTGGTGGAGCTTGACGTGTTGGTTCCAGAAGGACTGTTTTACTTCACCAGTAGAACTATTCCTCTTTACCCACTTTAGATTATCAAAATTATTCTGGGTAAGAATACTCTTCGGTATGCTTGTTCACTAGTCATTCAAAGGGAATATGAGCTCACTCAAAGATTTCTTCTTCTTCTTCCTTTTGGTTAATTTGCTTTCTAATGAGGAAGCTTCATGATCATGCTTTCGTACAAAGGTTCAATCGCAAAAGTAGTACACCATGAGGCATTAAAGACAGCTTTCCCATTCTTTTCATCACGGGCTTCAGATTGACCTAGCCTTTAAAATTAAAGTTCTCATTGAGAACTCCTTCATAGTGGTTGCTAAACTGATTGGCAACATGGCTAGTAGTAGGAAGAAACTTGAGGCCTTCATGGCTGGATGAATGTACCATAGTGGGTACTCAAGAGTTCGATAAATAAAAAATTACCAAATTGAATGGTAGCCCCAACATCTCCTGTGTTGATGACGCTAAGCAGATGTTTGCACCATGCCCTAGCTGAACAGTGAAAGGAGTGCTCTGTAGATCCATTCTGCAAAAGTGAAAGATGAGGGATTAGTAATTAGTAATTATTCTCATACTTTCAAAATGCAGGCACTGAACAAAATAATAGTGTAATAAAGATGTACTTATAATTCATTCAATATAGAGTCTCATACAATTAGTAATATGAATTTATTACACATTAAATCATTTTATTTTGAATTTTCAAAATTTTATTACTATACATATATGACTAGCCAAAGATGGAAAGAGAATCCTCCAGACTTGCCAGAAATCGGGCTCAAAAATTCCACCACCTCTCGAATATTGAATAAAGGGAGATTTAAAGCATCGATGTAATTTTGGTGATGGAATAGTAGATAAGACACTACCTGAGATTTCTTCCTTAAGAACTTTAGATCTGGTTTAGTTTCTATGATGCCCTATAGTTAATTACCTCCCAATAAGTGAGAGAGAACTTTGATTAAGCTAGTCATTAGTCACTTAATAGCATAAGTAGCATATGTGGAGTTTAAGATTTATATTTATGAAATTCATCATTTTTAAAGGATGGTTGGGGAATGATGGCACGATCTAGATCCCATGGTTCCATTTTGGTCATCGGTCCCTAGTCTACTTAGGAGGAGGGTCGACCAAACATCAAGGACCTTATCACATACATGGGTTACGTTATCCAAGAAATCCTTGTAGACTGGGGTGGTGTTTGTCAAGGAGACGGCTTAAGTATCCTTTAATAAAGGGTTTTCTATCTATTTATGATTCACAACTCAAAGGGCAGCCATTGGGGAGCATATGGGCTAGTGATCATAATATAATGAGCCACCAAGCCACCATCGAGGACTCGCCATAACATCATCTGTGAGCATCGGCCAAGCCATGTAGTGGGACACGTCACATCTCAGAGATTGATTGAGAATGAACATAGTAACACTTGATTTGACATTACCTGAGAGAGCTTTAATTACCTCCCCTACATAAGGCGGATAGATTGAGTTTATTTAAGCTTTTAATGATTGAATTTCATTTAAATAATTTTTTTAAATTGACACTCAATTTGAGTTAATTTGATTTGAAATTAGAATCATATTTTGATGGAAGTATCACTTCCGATTGAAATCACCATTCAACACAGCCATCATCGAGTAGTTAATTGATTGACTCAATATATTTGAGAACTTTAGATCTGCCAACTCGCTATTTAGCTCTAATGAGGATCATATTGTCACATGACAGAATTAACTTCTCAGATATTTTATTAAGTCGCAATTCTTATAATAGATTTTTAGGTTTTATTAACCCGAACTCAGTCCTAATACTAAACCATGAAGCAACCCGCGTAGCATCCTCAGACACTTGAATCTAAACATTCAGCATAGTGTCGGGGTCCATGCGGGTGTATTTAAGAATGCCTTAATTAACATCTTCTATTCGCTTGTACAAAGTGTTATGAATCCGGTGGCATTTTGATTTGGATTATAATTTAAAATATTGCTCGTAATTATCTTACTTATTAGATTTTTTAATTCTCAAATATCATTTGGTTTATACTCTTTCTAACAGCTTTGCTTTAGTGAAAATCTTTTAAAATTCATTTGATTTTAATTTAACTTAAAAATAGCATTTAACTAATCTCTTGTGCTTCAAAGACTTTAAGCATAAATCTCAATTATCCTTTTAAAAGCTATTCACAAAGCAATCATGAGTTTTAATAATTTTTTATGCTTATAAAAAACTATCAAATTTCACTTATTCATTTAAACCAATCATTTGTCATTTAATATTCAATTGAGATATTTACTTCATTTGATATTAAATATAATTTGTTTACATAAAAAAAGACTTCAAATCTAATATGAATTTATCCTCAACTCATATCAAGTTTCATATCTATATGCTTAAAATATTTTGTAAGCTTCTTCATTCTTTTCTTTGACTTGACATTTACTTTTGTACTTATTAAGTATTTTTCTTATTTAATTTGAGTTTAGATGATTTCTCTTTTTTTAAATTCATTATTTTCATTTACTTTGACTTTCCTGTAGAGATTTTGCAAGCTCAATTGCATTTCAGGTAAGATTTAATATTATTATTTATCATTTATACTTTAATTTCCATTTGACTTTTGATTCAAGCTTGTTTATGTAAGTCATCATGTTCTAAATGATTTTCATTTAAATTTGTTTAAGTCCTGAAAATAACTAAATTCATCCTCCCCGCTGGTATTGTGATTTAGTATTGACTTTCTGACAACGAAATGTATGTTACATCACGTACTTATCTCTCCACACCCTAATGAGACGATGCCTTTGAACGAAAGACAAATGTAATACATATATTTTTTTTTCTAAGTCCAAAAAATTTGATGAAATTTCGACAAAGATTTCAACTAGGGGAGGACATCTAACATGTTGGCTTACTTCGACACAATGAATGAAGAAGCGGTGTTTTGTGACACCGACCATTCATCTTGTCGTGCTCTAATGAGCAAAGACCTTCAATCAGAAAAAAACACAAGCAAATATACATCCACATCACACATATTCTGATTTATTTTTTCTGCGTGTTGCAATGATCGGCAAGGGGACGAAGACGGAAATGTCAGAAATCAAAAGAGGAACCCGCCTAATGACGATATTCCTCTTTAGTTGTGACAAAGGGAAAGGTCGGAAAGAGAGATAAAAAGGGAGATGCTGAAAACCAAGAGAAGAACCAACCTAATGATGTTCCTCTCGGTTGCAAAAGAAATTGGAAATAATGGAAGATGGAACGAGAGAAGAACCCATCTAATGAGTTCTTATCGCAAAAGGAAATTGAAATGTAATGAAAAGGTGATGGGAGAAGAACGGGAGAAGAACGAATGTTCTTTAGAAAATGAAATTGGAAATTGATTGGTGAAATGGAGGGAATTTTCAGATTGAGGAAATGAGAGGATTTGAGAGTGGATTTTCGATTTTGATGAAAATGAGGGGATTTGAAAGTGAATTTTCGATTTTGGTGGAAATGATGGGAGAAAAATAGAGAAGGAAGAAGAAAAAGAAAGAGAGGGGAAAAATTGAAGAGCTATTTTCGATTTTGCGTCAAATGGAGGAAGTTTTAAGTTTGGTGAGAAGAAGAAGAGGAAAGAAGAAGGAAAAGAAGGGAAGAGAAAAGGAGGGGATGCACCTTGCTTATGGTTTGAGAGAGGAGGAAGAATCGAGGGAGGAAGAAAGCTCTGCGGTCAGTTTTGGAGGAACGAGGGACTCTTTTGGAGGAAGAACAGGGAGTTCTCTACGCAAGAAGAGGGGAAGAAGAGATCTAGGAGTGGTTGGCTGGGATCGCTCGAATGGGAGGAGAGCTCATGATCTCTTTGGCGAGCTGCCTGCTTACGCGAGGAGAGAAGTTGGGTCTCGAATGGAAATAGTCGGTCTGGTCGCTTAGGGTTAGAATTAGATTTTAAGTTTTAAATTGATTAATCGATTAATATATTATATATATATATATATATATATATATATATATATATATATATCAATCTATTCCCGATGTTTCAAATGCAATGAGGCCGTTTGGGTCGGCGTCACGGGGTCAATTTTACTCAAATGCGTTATCACTTACCGCCGTTTCGACTTGTCCAATTGAGTGTGAATTTACTTGATAGATTTGATGTTTCAAACTAATAGTGCAATCAATTTCAGAACGAGTCGTCATGACGTGATGCCTCTCCTCGACCTCAATGCTACGGTTATTTACTCATCGATCGTTGATATTTATATCACTAGCAATTCAATATTCAATGCGATGCAAAAGTCATATCGATCAAAGATCATTTTGATTTTGGCTTATGATACATTTCAACCTTGAACGTTCCATCATCATTTGGCATCTGCATGCATCGTCCGAAATCATGGGCGCTCATTTGTTTGTTTTTTCGAAAAACAATGAATCAATTTAATAATTTTGGATATCGCCGCCTTTCCAACTCGATCTTTTGAGCATCGCGGTCGATTTATCTTTAAATTACGATATTTATATTCAATCATTCGACGCTCAACTGACAAAGTTCACGTTTCGATCGAAAATCGTTTGACTATTTTGACGGATTTATTTGTCGACTTCCAAAGTCGTCAATTTTATAGCTGAATTGACTTATGACACATATATGGAGGTCAACAGACATAATGTATTAAAGGATTCTAAGTGCACACAAATGAGAAGACAAAATAAACATTTTCTTTTGACAAGACCATTAAGTTTACAAAATATATCCTATTGTTGTCAAAAGTGGTACTAGAATTTAATATAAGAGTAGGCTAAATACTTTATCTTACATTTAAAAAGAAATATACATAAAGAGTATCTTTTCAGCACATTCGTGCACATAAGAATCAGATCTGTGATTAGGAACATCTCCATCATCACTATTTGGCATCAATAGATCTTTCACGTTTTGCAGGAGAAAAGGTTCAATCAGCTTCCAGAACCGAATTGCATCGCTCCCTTGAAAACCTATCCAGAAAAATCTTCCCTTCCTCTTCATCTTACTGGCTATGTCTTCCCCCTGAAGGTTCCTTAAGATTTTGCCAATGTCTTCACGTTTTGCACCTCTTAGCTTAAGCAAGATATCTTCTGAGGAAGTTTTGAACCCACCATACATATACCAATATGCTAGTACTCGTGCTGATAGCCATCGGTGAATGAGTTTTGGAATCATAGGACGACTTTTAGACCAGAATTGGTCAGCAAAGAAGCTGAAATAAGAATGAGCTATTGTAGAAAATTGGAAAGGTAGCTCATAATCTCCATCAACTGATCTACTAGAAGGACTTAACCACTCATAAAATCTTTCATGTATGTGTGTTCTCAACGCAGAATGGACATCGGATGTTGCATTGAACTTGAATAGAATTGCATGTTTCCTCTTCTGTTCATCCGGTACTATTTCAGCCCCTCCTAACAGCAAACCAATCAAGATCTCACGCTGCTCTTCATCAAGTTTCAAACTGACAGATTTCCGTTTTTTTATGGTCAAGAAACTGTTCCACCTTTTCCATGGAATCTGGCTCTACATATTTTTTCTGGCGCATCATATCATATACCTTCACACCCTTTTCATAATCACCTGCAGCTAAATATCCTCGTAAAATTAGATTGCATGAATGAGCACTAGCACCAATTGTTCCATTCGCTTGCATTTCATTAAAGATTTGCTCAGCCTTCTCGAGGTTATTAACCATCACAAGAGATTCCAAGTACAAGCCGATTTATTGGGACATCTTGCAAGGCATTTAGAGAATGACATTTCCAATTTATCGTGCATCCCTAGTTTCAAGTACATGCTCATGAGATCATGAAAGGCAGGATTAAGTGGCTTCAAACCACTTTCAGCGAACTCATGCACAAGAGTCTCAGCAATATCAAGTTCATTGGCCTTTGCCATGACCTGAATGATTTTATGGTAAGCACTAACAGCGACAGGCATAGCTCTATTCTTCATATCCCTGAATATTTCTAGTGATTTCATAGGATCACCAGACTTAGAATAGAGCTCCATCCGGTAGACAAAGGCTTGAGAAGGGAGTGCATACTCACATGCATGCAGCTTGGCCCATGTTTTCTCCGCCTCCTCAACATCACCCTGCTTTGAGCAAGCCCTCAAGAATGAGATCAGCAAATCTCTGCTCTCTTCAATTCCTGCACTTTTCATTTCAGCCCGCAGGGCATCAATCCTCTCCCCGTCAACTGACTCCTGATAACTATGTAACCAGATAAGCCCAGTATAGATTTCCTTGTATACCTCAAGATCAGATGTTACCAGATTGTGATAAATGAATTCAGCTTGCTTCAGATAATGCTTTGAAACCTTTCTCGGCTGGCCCAAGAGAGCTCGAAAAAGAATTGTGCAAGCTGAGCCTTGGCCTATACCCGCCTAACTGAATCATTTTGTTGTAGATGGAACATGCCTCCTCGATACAGCCTTCTATAGGTGCACTGAGATAAGCAACTGTGAGGATATGAAATGTAGATTCAGCGGGCACCGACCTTGCTTGATCACTGCATCAAATATCTCCCTACACTTTGCGAATTTTCGGTCCTTGCCCAGGTAATCCGCCAATTTGGTTGCAAGAGCAAAATCAAAATGGAACCAGTGCTGCTGTGACATCCAACTGTAGACCTGAACACACAAAACCGCTTAATTATGACTAAAAACTAAGGAGCAAAGCTTCTCCTTCAACTCAGAGTAGACCAGAAATTGTTTTCATCCCGCAAGCACCGTTAGTCTCATAACCAGCCAAAACAATAGCTAGTTGTCTTGAATAAAAAAACCAGAATTTCTGGCAGAAAAGTGGGCAAGCAGAAAATAAAGGCTACATTTTGATTGCAAAAAAAAAAAAAAAAAAGGGATAAACCGGAAGGGGCAAAATCTCAAACATCTAGCAGGCATTTGCAAGAAAGCAACCCAGTTAAAAAAAGAAATCAAAAAGTAAACAAGAAAAAGCATGGAACTAACTCTGTAAGCGGCTTCATTCTCTCGAATGCGCATAAAATGGACGGCGACATAGGTGGCATCCCCTTGTCTGATCCACTTGCGCTGAGCGTTGAGGATTCTGACTAGGGTGCCTTGCTTGTGAGCAGGCAGCTCCTTACAGAGCCAAGCAATTCGAGACCTCTTCCACTGATCAGGAAGGTCTTCAAGTTGTATAACCTCCACCTCCGGCGAGGGAAGATGCCTCACGTCCTTCTCGGCGTAGATATCTAGTAAAGATTCCGCCTTGAAATAATCCATCTCTGTTTCCTCGTCACCTCCATCGGCAAGACCTGTATCAATTTCCAAATTCTCTAGCTTTTCTGGATACTGCAATGGCTCAACGGTGGTGAGGAAGCCATGAGAGGCGAGATCGTCGGAGGGGATCGAAAAGATGGCGCGGGATGTCTTCGTACTAGAGAAAGGAGAGACAAGGCGGTGAGTGGAGAATTGAGGCCGTAGGGGAAGAGAAGCCATGAGCGCCGGCAAGAGATCGAGGCCGACAGTGAGTAGCATTATTTTCTCACATGAAAAATACAGCTGCTCGTAGTTTTCGATTAGGTGCTACGGACCTGCAGCTAAAGCTTTTATATATTGTAAAAAATGGCTGATACGGCTCTTATACATAACTGAAACGCGGGGTGTAAACGACTCAAATCAGTTCACAGGCTGACTCTTATTCGGTTTTTTATTGAGCTATCAAGTCAATTTCATCGAATCATAAACTTACAATCAAATTTAAAAAAAATTGAGCCCATATTTAAATTTGATTTAACTTGCTCAATAATTTATCGAATTAACTCATTTAAATAATCATAAATATCACCTTATCAGTTCAATTATTTATGGAGCTTTTTAAATATGCTCAAGCATTTAAGTCGAGCTAAATCAAGTTAAGCCCAAACTTGACAGTAATTAAATAAGCTTAGTTCAATTAAATTAAATTTTGACTCGACTTGACTCATTTATTCCTCTAATTGAAACGTTAAATATAGAAAACACGAACAAATAACTATATAGCAGAAATGAACACCTAGTGTCAGCATCATCATATAACTCAAGTTCAACTTATCCATTTAGAACACTATTTATATTTGATTTATTAAAGAACTAAACATATGAAATTTTCATTTATTTGTCAGTGGGAAGTTAAAACATGTTGAAATATAAATGATTAGTAAAAATAATACAAAAAATTATAGCATATACGGTGATTATACAATGTGTTAGTGTTGCACTGGCTGGATGAGATCTTAAATTCGATTTTTTAATAATAATAACTTTTATTTTGCTTTAAAATTTTATTTATATTTTTAAACAATGAAATAATAACAAATAGGACATAAACATATAATTCACTTGTTAATAAACATAAACTGAGCCATATAAAGTGAATCATATCAAACTAAACTCATTATTATTATTATTATTATTATTATTACATTCGGTTCTTACCTCTAATGCATGTGAGATACAAACAAACAATATTTTCTTAGCTCAAAGATATCAATAATGAATTTTTTTGAATGATTCATTCAAAAAGGAGTGACACAATTAATGCATGTAATGATCCATCAATAAACATAATCATAATTTAACAGAGGTAATTGTAGCGAGTAATTACTTGAAGGGATGATTCTTATAATTAAAGATGACCTCTAACATGCATTAAATGGTTGGCCATTTTAAACAGTATAAAATATTAAAAAACACTACTCTAAAGTCTTTTTTCATTATCATAAGTTCATTGTGCAATTTAAAAACAAGCTTATTATACTCATTCATCCGTGCAATAATGAAAATTTTAATTTAAAAATTACCGAAAATTAATGAAAAGAGTTTGATTAAATGTCGGTGAAATTTTCGTAAAGAGAAAAATCAGATAAGACACTATCCATATTTACCTCATTTTGTAAGGACTTTAGATCTGGGTTTCCTATAAAGCATATAGTTAATTACTCATCCCAATACTGAGAGAGAAATTTTGATTAAGACTAGTCGTTAGATCACTAAATGCATAGCATATAGTAGCATCATATGGAGTTTAAAATTCGGAGTTTAGAATTTATGAAATTCCTATTATTTAACTTAAAGCATATAGTTAGTAGAATGACATGATGATCTAGATCTCATGGTTCTATCATCCGGTGTCCCTGTCACTTAGTCGAGGAGGTAGTAACAACCCAATCGGAAGGATCCTTGTATAGTTGTGTCATCCAAAGGAACCTTGTAGACTTGGGTGATGTTTGTCCAAAGAGACAATCTTAAGTCCACCTTAGCTGACAAAAGGGATTTGTGCCTATCAAATATATCCTATGATTCAAAACTCAAAGGGCTGAGTCATTGGGGAGCATATGGGTTATGGTCATAAAATAATAATAGTGTCATTTGATGAACCACCGACGAGAACTCGATCGCTAGTCATATATTTTGGACCTCATTTTAGAATGAGCTCTCAACCTCTTATCTTTTATGAGTCTTAAGACACATCTAGTGATTAGGTGAACACTCAACTTAGCTCTAGAAGACTTAGAAGAGTTAGCCATAGGAATAGGTCATGTCTTAAGGGTATTAGAAAAATTTTCTACCCTTAGGTTAAATTATTCCTCACTTTCCTTCATTCAAGTCAAACTCCAAATCAATCTTAATTGATTTTCTCTAACTCAAATCAAACTCCATGATTGAAATCCATAATTGAAATCTATGATTGAAACCCATAATCAAAATCCATCAAAATTCTAAGTCCAAATTTTCTAAGTCCTTAATCTTCTTAAGGACTTAAAAAAATCATGATCAAAACTAAATCAAATCTTTGATATTTTCTCATAATTTATTTATATTCTCATTTATATTCACATATATAAATGAAATATAAATTCAAACCAATCAAACCAAACTCAAAATTCCAAATCAATTCATGAAAATTTCCTTAAATCCTTAATTTTTCATTAATGGACTTAGCCAAAATCAACTCTAAACCAATTCAAACTCATGAAATTTTATCAAAACTCATTTATATTCTCATTTATATTCACATATGTAAATAAAATATAAATATAAATCAATCAAATCAAATCCTTAAATTAAATTCCAATTCTAAAATCTTAATTTTTCATTAATGGACTTAGCCAAAATCAACTCTAAACCAATTCAAACTCATGAAATTTTATCAAAACTCATTTATATTCTCATTTATATTCACATATGTAAATAAAATATAAATATAAATCAATCAAATCAAATCCTTAAATTAAATTCCAATCCTAAAATCTTTCTTAAGTCCTTAATTTTCATTGATGGACTTATCCCAAATCTTGATCAAACCAATTCCAACTCATGGGATTTTCTCAAAACTCATTTATGTTCTCATTTATATTCACATGTATAAATGAAATATAAACACAAATCAATTAAATCAAACCCTCCAATTAAATTCCCAATCTAAAAATTTCCCAAAGTCCCTTAATTTTCCATTAAAGGACTTATCCAAAATCTTGATCAAACCATTTCAAATTCATTGAGATGTTCTCATAATTCATTTATATTCTCATTTATATTCACATATATAAATGAAATATAAATTCAAATCAATCAAACCAAATTCAAATTCAAACTTCAAACTCTAAAATTTTCCTAAGTCCTTTAAATCCTTCTTAATGGACTTAGCCCAAATCATAATTAAACCACTTCAAATCCTTGAAATTTTCTCATGATTCATTTATACCTTCATTTATATTCACATATATAAATGAAATATAAATTCAAACAATCGAAACCACTTCCAAAAAGTAAACTTAAATCCACTCAAAATCCTACCTAAGCCTTTCAAGTCAAAATCTTGAACTTAGTCAAATCAACTTCAAATCAAGCCAAACTCTTGATTTTCTCTCATGATTCAATCAACCCTACAATCATGAATTCATATAAATCAATCATTAAATCAAAATCCAAAAAATCCCTTCATATTCTTTTTTTGAATATAAAATTGTCAAATGAATCAAGACTCATTTGACTTCAAACCATTTGTAAATGGATTTATATTTCAAGCATAAGTCTATATACAAGATCAATCAATCTCAAATCAAGCTTTGACCAAGCCATTTGGCCCACTTAGGCTCACTTGACCCAAAGTGAGCTAAAGTGCCCTTATGAGCCAAATTTTAATCCTAACCAAATTGGATTGAACCAAACTCATATATGCCTCTCATCATGATCAACAATCATCATGAGATGATCAATCAACCAAATTAGGTCAAATCAAGTCAAACCTAAGGGTTGACCAAGTCAACACTTAGCCCAAAATGAAACCAAACTTAGCCAAATTTCACCATAGGCCAAATTGATTGAAACCATTGATCTAAGTTCACTCATGACCTATGTTTGAACTTGACCAAGTCAACATTTACGCTAACCTAGCCCAATTGTCACTTGACCCAAGTTGACCCAAGTTGACCAAAAAAGTTAAAATGTGTCAAAACTTGATCTAAGCCAAATTGATCCAAACCAATAGGTCAAGTTCATTCCAAATCACTTGTTGAACTTAACCAAATCCTCAATTGTCCAACTAGACCTAACCTAGCCCAATTGATCTTAGACCCAACTTGACCCAAAGGGGTCATGTTGAGCCAAATTTGAACTTAACCAAAATTGATTAGAAACAAAGATACCAATCCACTCCATATGACTAACCTAACCTAAACCTACCCATGACCTACCTCAAATAGGTCAAATGGGTCAAATTGGTCAACTTGACCCATTTGACCTAAATGAAGTCATATGAGCCAAATTCAAAACTATACCAAATTGAATCAAACCAAATCCACCAAAATATTTCAAATGGTCATATGAACTTGTTCAACCCTTAATTTTGACCCAATTTGAGCAATTGATCAACTTGTCCCAAGTTGACCCATTTTGACCTAAATGGGTTAACATAAGCCAAACCTTATCAAATGAATTCCAAATCTCATGAAACTTGGTAAAACCAAGTTTCTCCATATACTCAACATATCCAAATTAAAAAATTAGTAAAATGACCATCCTACCCCTAGGCCATAGAAAAAATTTTGGCTTAATCCATGGGTAATTTGGTCATACCATCTTCATATCCACTTGATGCTTTCCTAATAGCTCAAGGGGACCTAATGAAGAGTGGTGCACCCAACCTAATGGGTTTGGGTCAGGCCAATTGGCCCCTAGACCAAACTTGACCCCATAGGTCAAAATGGCAAATTCAAAATCCATCTCCCACTCAAATTCAAGCACATGGGAGCATTCCAAGGCCTCAAATTGACCATGTGCAAACATCTAACTAATCAGACAACCCTCCCATTGTGATCAATTGGATCAAAATGGCAAAATAGCTTGCGATCGTCCGATCCTTCAAGGGGAGAAACACTCCCCCTAATTGAATTCATATTGATCAATCCTCATTTCGATTGAACTTAGGGAAGTCAGAGAAGCAATTCCTCAGCCTCCCCAAGCTTCTTAGAGTGAAAGAAAACTTCATCTTCTCGGGTTTGAATAGTGTGAAAATAGGGGAGCTCACTTGAACTCCTAACTTTCTCCACACTGAAAGCCATCCCAATTCCTCTTGCACACTTCTTCTAGGAACCAATCCGAGCTCACCCAAGCTTCCATTAGAGTTCACATAGCAAGGAGAGGAGCAATTGGATCAAAGTCGCAAGGATCTTCAAGTGGTGTTGGTCCATAGAGCAAGCCACTCAATCCCAAGGCCTAGGAATTTCAACATGGCTTTGTCTCCACTAGACGAAGCTACCTAATCGATCTCGGAGTCGAGTGATCACCAGGTATGGTATGGAATTTTTCACCACCAGCATAGGATGTGTTGGTCCTTTGTGAAAGAAATTTTCAATTCAAGTAAATCACACCATTGGATGTGCCGTTTATTTCCTTTAGATAGTGTGGGTTAAGCCTTGTTTGAATCCGAGCTCAATCGAGCTCGAATCTTCTCCTAGATCATGGACGATCTCTATCTAAGGGGAAGAACTAGGGAGATCTCGACCATCCATTTGCATTTTGGATGACCACAAGATAATTCTCATGTTTAGAATTTCATTTATTCATTTTAAAACTATGGGGAGATCTATGGTCGTCCGATCTTTGATCAGACGGTAGAGATCAAAGCGCGTTCGCCGTCATGCCGCCTTTTAGATGTGACTTTTAAGTGATGGGTTCATGGCGCAATGCGTGTAAATCACGCTGACCGCTGCCACCACGCATCGCACCGTGAGCTAAAGGATTAGTTAGGGATTTAATTGAATGCTAATTAATCTCTAAATTTTCTAAAATTCATATATCCCTCAAAAAAATTCAGAAAAATATGAAATAAATTTCTATGGAAAGATAATTCAATCTAGAATATTTTAAAATTAATTTCAGTGGGTTTTGAATTATGATCTTCTCTGATTTTGGTTTTATTAGAAACCTCATTTTGCTAATACCTTTTAATTAAGCCTCTGACTAATCCCAAACTTCTTGAGAATATTTTAGGGGATGACTTCTATCTCTTCCAATTTTCTTGGTATTTATTGAAGTCTTAATTAGGAGAACTTTATATGGATTTCTTAACTACCCTCCTTATGTAATTAAGGATAATTAAGGTATGATTAGTGGTTTTAATCCATGATTAGAGTTGATTAAGATAGATCAGTAGATAGGTTTAGGAAATAATTTTGGGGCATTTATTCTAAGTTATTCCCTAAACCCCCTTTTCTTTCCTTAATCTTCTCTTAATTAAGTGTTAATTCATTAATTATCTCCTTAATTAATTTCTAAAAAAATTCTAAAAACTTTTAGAACTTAATTAATCTACTTTGGGTAGATGCTTAGGCATTTAATAACCTAAGTCCAATTAAGGAAATCAAAACCCAATTCATACGTGTGAAAGGGTGTTTTGAAATTACTTAAGCTAAACCCCTTAGCTTAATTAACCTTTAATTATGAGCCAAATTGCATTAGACCTTTTCTTACTGCATTACAAATTTAAATTCTTTGTGAGTTTTATGTTATCTCATTGGCTCATAATTATTTGGTTAATTATGTTAAGGTGGTGGTAAGGGTTAATTAAGTTACTTAATTCATATCTTAACCTAATCAATACTAAAAAAATGAATCTAATCATCTTAAACAAAATATTAAACATGTGTGGGAATGGGTTAAGAACAACAAACTCAACTCCCATTTTCAAAATTAAATCAAACTTTAAACTAAACAAAAATCACATTGAATACACTTTGATTTATTTTAAACTTTCTTATTCTATAAGAATGTCTTTAGGATTCAATTAAAGTGAGTTTGTTTACATGCTCTGATTTCTTTGAGTCTTTCTCAACATGTTAAATTTGTATGTCATATGGTTTAATGCATTCATATTTTTCAAATTCAAATTTAAAAATGAAATTATTTACTTTATGTCAAATTTGTATGTGTTGGCTAAAGTAGAAATATGAATGGCTCTTATCACTACTAAATTCAAATTATTTTCAAAACATATAAACCAAATATCAAACCTAAAAGTATGCTACTTATATTTAATTATGAGTTTGCATGTGAAAGATTATAAAGGTGCGCTTAGCATAGGTTTCCCTTTTCTTTTATGTTAGCATAGATTTGAATAGGAATTTAGTGAGATATATGGTTCAATTGAAAAGGACATAATACTCAACTAATTTCATATCCTATTCATCCCTATGCTATCACATAAAAGGGGCTACCTATACTTGCATAAATAAATTGCATAAACAAAATGAATCCATTAATACAACTTTTGCATTCTTCTTTTCCATTTCATTTATTTTATACACATGTTTGTATTTAAGGAAAGTGGTATATTAGTCTGGACAACCCTGAGATTGCGAGGCTTTAAGTAGCCCTAAGTAGGTCTTGAACCTTACATCTCTGGTTAACAATGGCACTGTACTCACTTATGCATTTCTTACTTTCATGTGTGTATGTAAAAAATTGGATAAAAAAACATCTTTCTACTTAAAGAAAATCATGCAACTTCAACTTCCATATTTCTTACTTAACATGCATCATAAAGTCTTATTCTCATTTGTATGTATATATATATGCTTAGATTCATTTATATGCATGTTATACATGTTGGGAAAGAAATGAAGCAATGTGTGTTATGTGAATTTTGATTTTTATTTAATCTTAAAATACTTTTATTTTTTGAATATATTTGTTTAGAGTTCATCTAAACTTAAGATTAATCAAAAGATTTAATCAAAACATTCACCTAAATAAAACTAAAATGTGAATCTACTTTAGAAATTACTTAGGTTAGGGAAGAAAAAAATAAGTCTCTTTTTCTTTCCCTCTCTTCATAACTTAGTAATTAATTGTAGGATTCATTTGAACCAGATCAAAACATGAAATAAAACCAACCCAAAATAACTAAACAACTTAAATGAATCCCTCCTCTAAGTTGAACATATTCTTCACACTTAATAAAATTTGAACATAAAGTCATAGCTAAGCATACCATACAAATCTTCAAAGCACACATTAGCTTAAGCTTAAGTCACCACTTCTAGCTTTAGGTTAGGTCGGTGCATGGTTTGATGTTTTGTTTTATTTTATGATACATATTTCATACTGGATGTTAGGGTGTATGCTCGTAGAATGAATGGCAGGACACTATTAGCCTAACTATTCTTTTATGTAGGGGATTGTGCTTAAGGGGTGCTATCATAAATAAAAATATAAAAGCTTTTGCTTGCAGGTACTTTATGCCCCTAAGCATAATCCAATAGGTCAGGTGAACTTAGTCACTCATGTGTAGAGTGATAAGTCCAATATACATACTTAAGATTTGTGTGGTTTGTTTTAGCTAACCTTTATTTTGCAAGTGTTAATTAGATTTCCACTTTTCCTTTTCATCTAAATTTATCCAATTAAGATTTTAGAATAATTGTTATAGGGATTAAGATGAGCATTGTTTATAAGATTCTATCTTATGCACCATGTGAAGTCTTGGAGCATCTACCTTCCAACCATCCAAAAGAAGGAATCAAAGAAGAAAGACGAAAAGAAGAAATAAGAAATAAAGCTTGAAGACCCCCATAATAATGAATTCCTTGCTTAATTATAATTTAATTCATTTATAATGGTATAAGGGTAGAGCTCCTACTCATTTAATATATTTTGCGGTGGTGCCCAACCACAACGACCTTTTATTCTTTTTGCGATTAGCTTTATAAATTGATTGATGATTTATTTAGATTTTACATTAAATGATATGCTTTTCCTAGTTTTTTTCTTATTTTATGTATAGCCTGGATGTGGATTAGGCTCTTTAAGAAAAAAATAAATCTTTTATCCAACTTAACAACTCAAAATTGAAATTAAACAGTTCATAACTTCACATAAAGCTTAGATTTAAAATCAAGATAAAAGAATTAGCAACTCCTTAGCTGGATGAGCATTTCTTTTGTAATATCATGCACCAATGCATTTTATTTCACTCTTGATTGGAGGACTTCCACCTTTGTCAGAGAAACTTGACTTGACCTTTGAGAGCCATGGTGGAAACTCATCTCCTCCCTTCTCACCGATTTTGGCCAATAACTTTATTTCTCATGCATTATTCATATAAATCCTATTATTGTGACTCCATATATATGTGTCAAGTCGAAATAAGCTCACAATCAATTCGAACTTAAGTGATAGCGCAAATTGGGGATCAAAATGCACTGGACATCACTAAAAATGGTTGAAATGACCTCCGATCGACGAACAAACTTCGTCGTTGCATTCAGAATGTTGAAACTAATTAGAATATAAATATTGTACAACTTGATGATCAACTGAACAAGCGGTCGAGTCATCAACACACTTGCACACATATCGAGGTCAGGAGGCACCGACATAAACTAAATGACCTCCGTTCATGAAATTGATCACGTTGTTAGCTCCAAAATATCAAAACTTATCAAATGAGACTATTCGCGCTCAATTCGGTCGAGTCTATGCGAACGTCGAGCGGTTGAAAGCAATAATGCACATTTTCAAACTAAAAGTGACCCAATTCAACGCCGACTTGAACGAAATGACATCCGATTACAAAACAGACTGCGTTATTGCATCCATAATATCAAAATTACCTAGAATAGATATACAATTTAACTAAAATTATCACACTTAAAATTTTGTTAAAATTAGCATGCATTTTGAGGTAAATCTATTTAATTATCTCATAATTGTGACCAGTCATCGCCGAAATCACAGTCCATCCCCATGCTTCCACCTCTCATTTGGCCAATAAACCACGTCACCTGACACATACCACTTACCTTATCCTGCCATCCACTAGCAAGTCAAAAGAAAAAATCCTAATCGAGAAGGGGCAGATCTGTTATCTATGGGAAGCACGAGCAAGAAAAATGCCTAGCTTTCTTCCTCCCAACCGAGGGAACGAATCCCCTCTCTGTTCATACAGCTCCCAACCGAATGAAAGCTTCCCTCTTCGTCCCTTTCTCCTTCCCAAAACCCTAACCACACTTCCTCTGATCATCCTGCAACCATCTCATACAAAATTTCACAGTCCTCGCCGAATCCACTTAAATCCATCTACAAATTTCTCTTCTTTTCCCTCTCCAATTCTCAGCAATATATCTACCGCCGGCAAGGTTGAACGCCTCACTGAAGGGTTAGAAGCTGTAGAAGAGCTCTGCACCACCCAGCCATGGATGTCGATGATGTCCTTGAACTCCATGAGCCAACCCACATTCGCCAACATCTCCCTTTCTTCTATATCCCCCTGCCGGTGGCTTATTAAACGTAGACTACAATGTTTGTAAGCAGAAGTAGGCACGTCATCCCTGTCTGAGTAATCCATGCCTAGGTTAAGGATTTTAAGTTGATAAGCTGGACTGGTGCTTACTTGCTTTACAGCGGGATTCTGGAGAATCCCGTGAGTCTGACCATGCATTTTTGGAGTTTACCAGAAAGCCTTCGACGGCTCAACGCGATTGATTCAACAAATTTCAGTAAATTTTAGCCTTGAATGCCACATGTGACTTTGATATCTCATGGGAGTTTGAGTGGAATGATTCGTAAGGCCACATATTAGACATTAAGTAAGGTTTAACAAGAAGTACTAAGGATGTTCCAAGGTGGCTGAATCAGATGCGTTTCTCTTACTGTTCAACATAATTCAAAAGTTACTAACTAGCTTAACCAGCAATCGCTAGATATCCCATAATGTCTAGTTTTACTGATGACATTGCAATGTTCTTCCTTGCCCTCCTCCCTCGAAAGTGCCTCCCTGTTATGAGTGCTGTCTGTAAGAGATGGAAGATGCTCATTCAAAGGAAGAACTTCATCTCTGTGAGGAAGGAAACTGGTATGCTTGAGGAATGGATCTATTTCTTAACTAATGATTTAGACGGGAAAGGGAGCCATTGGGAAGTCATGACCTCATTAGAAGGCAAAACCTAGATGTCAGGTTCAATAAAAGTTGGTTTTGGTACAATTATTTTTGATGGAAAGCTGTGATTATTGGCATATTTTTAATGGATGGTGGAATTCAAAGTGCTTCAGCCGATGTTTATCAATATGATACTCAGTTAAATAGGATGAAAATGAAAGTTTCTCGCAGTAATGAGTTTTACTCCAATATTAGCTGAAATATGTCATGGAGTGGACTCTGATGTTTGGTTTAAATGGTGTAAATATAGGAGAACAACTTCAGCAAAAGAAATGAGGAGAGACGATAGAACATACAAATATATTTTTTTATGCAGTATTGAAGACGTTATGCTCAATGGAGCTAATTGGAAGAACTACGTAGTGCAAGACACCGTTATCCGTAGAGATGATAAATGTCATCTTAGATGTGCGGGGATGACGATGGAAGGCTGTCAAATTTTGGATTGACGGGAGACCTAAACGAAAATAAATAAAAATGTTGATAAGTTTAAATTGAACTTATTTGAGAATGATAAATTAAAGAATAAACCTACATATATGCTCTTTTTATGCAGGTGTTTGAAGACCCCGTTATGCTCAGTAGAGCTAATGGGTAGAAGATCACGACCATAATGTTGCAAGACAATCGTAGCTCAAGAGTCGAAGAAATAGCCTCATGCCCTTGGGGACGATCTAGAAATTTTGAACTGACGGGAGACCTAAACAAAAACAAATAAAAATGTTAATGAGTTTAAATTGAACTTAGTTGAGAATGATAAATTAAAAAATAAACCTACATATATGTTCTTTTATGCAGGTGTTTGAAGACCCCGTTATGCTTAGTAGAGCTAATGGGTAGAAGATCACGGCCATAGTGTCGCAAGAAACTGACCGTTATGTTCAAGAGTGACGAGCGTCGAATCCGATCATCTCATGGGGGCGCCGGAGGCTACCAAATTTTGAAGATAGGAGACTTAAACTAGAACAAATTAAAGTGTTTACGAGCTTAAATTAAACTTATTTGAAAATAATAAATTAAAAAATAAACTTACATATATGCTCTTTTTATGCAGGTGTTTGAAGACCCTATTATGCAAGAGAGCGTGAAGAGAAAAGATCGCAAAGATACTAACCATTATCTCGAGTGACGAGAAGGTCGAATAGCCCCCGATGTATCCCCCTATGTGGGGATGATGCCGAGAGGCTGTCAAATTTTAGATTGATGGGAGACTTAAACAATAACAAATAAAAGTGTTGATGAGCTTAAATTGAGCTTGTTTGAAAATGATAAATTAAAGAATAAACCTACATATAAAAATTCTAAAAGTCTTTAAATAAGAATGATCTTACAGGGGACTCAACGATTTGTTGATGATCATAAATAAGACTTTTAATGAACTTGAGGATTTGTCTCCTAACAAGAACAAAATTCAAGAAAGCTTATTGTAATCTTGATAGTTGCTTACGAGAACAAACAAAACTTTTAGTGGATTTGAAAACTCATCTTTTAATCAGAATAAGAATTAGATAAAATCTTCATAGAACTTGCAAAAAATCCAACAATTACCTACATGCTTAAAGAGGTTATAATAACTATTATACAAATATGAATAAGTATTGAAAATATTGAACTAATAAGGTTTGAAAACTCTTTAATGAGCATAAATCATATTTCTTATTTAACTAATAATAAATTATGTTACGATTCATAGTGAATAATTTGGATTGTGTTATATACCACATCAAACAAATCGTTCAGAGCAAAAAGAATTTGAATGAGACTTATGATGAGCCTACGAGCTTCTCAGTGATCACGAGTTAAGCTCCATTGAAACTTAAAGAGCTCAATGAGCTATGAACTAGATGTAAATAAATAAATATTAATTAAATAATTGAACAAGAATCAAAATGCTATGCCACCGGATTCGCAACACATTGTACAAGCGAACAGAAGACGTTAATTAAGACTTCAATTGAAATCTTGCATACATTATAAAGTATAATTAAACTCAAATTTAATACCTCAAAGGTGCAAGTATTATAAATATACTCGCATGGGCCCTGACACTATGTTGAATGCTTAAATTTAGTGTCGAGGATCTACGGGTTGATTCGGTTGGGTCTAGAGTGTTAACAAAACTTAAAAATCAAATGATGTTATTATAATATCTTCAATCTAATAAAATATCTGAGAAGCTAATTCTGCCATATGACAGCAGATCTGATCCACTATTATTAAATTAATAGAGTTAACAAGATCTGAAACAACGAAATAATAATCCACCCTGATGATGGCCGTGTTGATTGAATATTTCAACCCGAGGAGTTTTCATAATAATAATAATAATAATCTATTCAAATTTTAATGTCAAATTATTATTAAATGATCAAATATTCAAACAAAAAATATATAAATTAAATAAAATTAATTATTTAAATTTGAAGTAAAATTCATCCACCCATCCGCAACCATTTGTCGAGAGTGATAAATTAAGAAAACTTTTGCTCACAAAGAGTCAATGTCAAATCAAATACATAATTATTTTCACATTCAAATAATCTTAAGCCCATAAGGACGCGTGTCCTCTGTCAACGTAGTTTTGCCGCAAAATGATACCACATAAATGGAGGTTACGACCAGAGCCCTCTAACTGGGTGATTTCCCGCGATATGACACTAAATTACGGTCACGACCGCAACCCGTATGTTCCCCAATGGCTTTGCTCTTTGAGTTGTGAATTTTAGAATGCGTTTGATTAGACAAAAAGCTTTTTGTTAGTGAAGGTAAACTTAAGTTGTCTCCTTAGATAAACTCCACTCCAGGTCTACAAGGACACGTTGGACAACGTAACTCATGTGTTACTAACAAGGATCCTTCGGTCAGGTTTGGTCGACTACCTCCTCTGACTAAGTAGACTAGGGACCATGATAGCCCGAGATGACGAAACCATGGGATCTAGATTGGACGCGTCATCGTTCCCCCAACCATCCGCTTAAGCTAAATATAATGAATTTCATAAATCTAAATTCTAAAACTCCTCCACATGTCACATTAACGCACTAAGACCCAACCACGAGCCTTAATCGAAAGTTCTCTCTCAATATTAAGAGGGGTAATTAACTATAGGTGCTTGCGCCTATAGGAAACTTAGAATCATATCTAATGTTCTTACAAAATGAGGGTGAAATCTCTGGGTAGTGTCTTATCTACTATTCCATCTGCCTTCTGAAAATTACATCGACATCGAGAGGTGGATTTTAGCCCACATTAGCAGAGTCAAAATAATTGTCCAAAATAAAAATAAAATGAAATTTGAATTGCATTAGATTTAGGTCATTTGAAGCATACCCTTTACATGATCTAATCTCTTGGAGCGAGTTTAAAGACTTAGTCTCTTTCTAAAATAAATATAAATTTATCGAATAAGAATAAAGACTTACCTACATATATTTGAAATCGTAGGAGGAGTTAGTTGGCCGCCACCCCTAGGCGATTGTAAGTCCAAGTTGTCAGGTGGTTTGCTCTCTCTTGTGGTGGCAAACCAAATACCCATTTTTGTCTTAGATTTAGATTGTGCTTTTGGCCCTCATCAAAGCTCTCTAGATTTAGGTTCTGAGATTGCTTCTCTTGGGGGCCCTAAGCTTAATTCTTCACCTTTAAGTATTTTCTCAGTCTTGTGTTAAGGAATCATAAGTCCTAAATTTCTAATGAAAAATCTAACTCAAACAAACTAAATCAATTTCAAAAATGTAAAGCACAACTATAGGATAGTTTGAGATGCTCATTAGGTTTTTTAGCATCATGCATCTCTACTTGTCTTTCATTTTGACATCGATAACTCCCTCTTTTGATCAATCTCATTTGATCTTTAAAAATAAACTATTGATAGTCCTTCCTATTAAAATCTTCAACATGATCATTTGCCTTAATCGAGAGTTTTCTTAAGAGATCCCGTCCCTTAGGTTGTAATTAATTATGAGGGCTTGCCTCTGTAAGGTAGGGGAAGAATCTCTAGTACATATGCAGACCCATAATCCTTAGGAGTCTTTATTGAGGTGATTAGGTCCATTAAAGGGTTGTGACTTCTATCTTTCGAGATTGTACACTATTTCTTTGATAACGTACTCGATCACCTAAATAAGTACATCCGTGAATTTGTGTGGCATCCTAAAAAGATGAATTTTATATGCTTGCCTTTTCATTACTCCACAGATTTGAAGGTGACCCCATATTGAGAAAATTTTTCCCAAACCACATGGACATAGGACACATGCCATGTCCTTAGTGGCATGAGATTATTTGAGTTTGAATATAGTAATTTATTTGACTTGACATTAGCTCCTTTGTAGGCTAGAGTTTCTTAATCAGTCATCCCCAATAAATTATGGTAGATGAGTAGATGAATTATTTACTTTAAGCATTTAAATAATGAATTTCACTTAATTTAGATATTTACTTAGTTGAAATTATATTTTATGATGAATTAATTTAGAGCTCAAGTATCTTTTAATGAAAATATCCCATCCGATTGAGATTTTCATTTAACACGATCACCATCGTGGTATATAAGTCTGCTTAATCATTTAGTTTATTATTTTAGATCCTGTCGACTTTATTAATTTAATAATAGATGATCATATATAGATTTGTACTTGAGTATTTTGAATTTGAGAATATTGAACATAATATCATAAATATTTTGATAATTATTACCCTCTAGTTGATATCTTCAATCAACTCAGTTATCATTGAGGTAGACCTTGTCAATTCTACTTATTTGCTAGTAGAGGATCAGGTCTATGACTTGTGTGTAATTTAAATTCTTAGAAAATCAATATAATAACAGACCTTGTCAACTCTAATGCAAATATAGAGGATTTGGTCTTATAATCTAATGTAATTTAAGTTCATTTAGAAGTTGATCATTTAGTAAACTTTATCAACTCTATTTCAAGCATAAAAGATTAGGCCAACTGTAATCACATTCTATGGAGCTGAATTTTTATATCTTTCATCAACTTGAATTAGCATTGAAGACATTCATTAGCTTGCAAGCATATAGTCACACAGATTGAATTGATTTTATCATTATTCATTTTTTTCTTGAAACTCACGCGGCATCCTCAGACACAAAGTTTAAGTGCTTGGTATGAGTGTTGGGGCCATGTAGGTATTTAATAATTTAGGTAATTTTATTTCTAAATTATGAGATTAATTTCATATTTATTTAATCAACTTAGCCTGTACAATCATTTTAGACATTAAAATTTGTAATTTAAATCTCTGCTCAGTACATGTAGGTATTTATAACTTAGATAATTTCACATAATTAATGAAATTATTTATTTTGAAAATCATAATTAGAATATAATTTCTTTTATTCTTGGATTGAAGGAAGCTCCATAATTAGTGTAGCATTTAATTTAATATCCCATTCAATCTCTTAGTACGAAGAATTAGAATCGATGGTGTTGTTTTAAATTATTCTAATATCTTATTATATCCCTTGGAATAACATATAATTATTTTCTTTTATTCAAGTTGATTAGCCTTTAAATGTTCAATAGACTCTCATTTATGTCATTGACAATTCTCATACTTATCACAAACTATATTCAATTTTTCCTTGATCTAATTAACATATTTAATAAAATGAATAATTTGCTTCAAATATTTTTCAAGGATTCATTAATTATGTTTATAAGCAATTATTCAATCTCAATAAAAAAAATCTCTTATGAATTCTTTGATTTTCTCCATTTCATTTGGAGTGAATTATGATTTGAAAATACATTCCAATTCCAATAAGATCTTTTGTGCTATAATTAGATATTAAATCAGTTCTTCTTTTAAATCAATTAAAATTGAGATATTAAAGTGTCAAATTTATATTTATTGCTAAAATATTAAATTCATTTCAAATTCATAAATCTATTTGAGTTCAGTCCATCTTTCTTTATTTGAAATATAATATTCAAATTTATTCTCATTTATAATTCAAAATTTAATTTGATATCAATTTATTTTAGCGAGTTTAGGTAGCGCTATATTTTTAGCTTGAATTTATTTATAAGTATGAATTTTAGATAAAATTTCGGCAGTATTTCAACGTCGTCCTTGCGTAGGAGGCTACATCGGAACAATTTTGGCCTACCCCTCACGCCCTGATGAGCGTGATGGTTGGTGTTTTGAAGCACCTCGTGAATTTCAATTACATTGCTCGATGAGCATAGGGCATTCAATCACCTACATAAAAGCATATATATATATATATATATATATATATATATATATATATATATATATATACAACTTCTACATATTCAAATTTTATTTTAGATTGTTTATTTTTGATGTGATTTATTTTTTTAAAATAAATCTTGATTCTTCCTCTTTCTTTCTAAGTCCAAAATTTAGTCAAAATTTTGATAGCATTTCGACATAGGGAAGCTATATCTAATAGTTTTGGTCTACCCATCACGCCTTGATGAGCGTGACAATTGATGTTTTGAAATACCTTGACCGATTTTCATCTCATCACGCCTTGATGAGCATGATGGGGTCTTTAAACCTACAAAAAGAAACAAACATATATACATACAAATTTCTTTTTACACATTCAAGCATTTCTACACATCCACCAATAGCAACAATAATAATTTTGCATGAGTTCGGCTAGAAAGAATTGAATAGGAGAGATTATCAGGTTGATTATTTGGGTTGAATAAGTGGGAAAAATCGAAAATCAAGATGAGATATCTAAGTTAGGTTCTTTGTTTGAAAGAGGAATTAGACTTGAATCAAAGAGGGGAAACTGAAATAGCAGTAGAAAATAGTCTTGAGGGGCATGATAGAGTTGCCTCTCAACTACAAAAAAGAGTTATTGCTGAGAGGAACCTGCCTGATGGAAGAGTTGCCCCTTGGTTACACTTTAGGTCTCGAAGGGAAGGCAAGTGTTCTCAGGTATGAGGAAGAATTGGCAAGGTGATGCAATGGGGCCTTCATCATCGATCTTGTAGCCAAAGATGGGAAGCGAGTCGCGAGAGCGTAAGAAGCAAAAGAGAAGAGAAGGTTGATAGGGCTTTGTTACATTAGTAGAGGTGGGGACTAGTGATGCATGCAGCGAGGAAAATATTACAGGTCATGCGTAGCTTTTCGCGTCTGGACTCTAATCTCACGGCGATCGTGTTGAGTGGTTTTTTTTTCCATTTTAGCGCTTAACGATGTTGTAACTAGATGGACGGTGATGGC